>CM060963.1:108804667-108879667 GCA_030765045.1 Tenodera sinensis
CCCCTCCCCCGTATCTCTCCTATTACTATTCGTAACGTCTGTTTTAATACCTACATGAAAGTAGGGATTAGTGTTAAGAAATATTTTCCATTTTTCTGTGGAAGTGTTATGCTGATTAAAACATGGAATGTGCTATTTCTATCTACAACGAAATCAGATTCCTAAATATGGAGATTCATATTATACAAAACAAAATATATTAAAATAGCTTGGTAGTCCAATATAAAGTATATGAGACGAGGTCACCTAATTTTATTTTATTTGAGTGTTCAAAATAATACGCACGAATTTATTTTCATGTTCTATGGCGTAAACCCTTATAATGCGCAGGGAGTCGTTTTTCAAAATTTGATCTTGCGTGAAAAGGGTGCAGGAACACGTGAGAAGTTACCCAGCAGTTTGCACCGTATTGCAAAGTCAGTACATCGTTTGCACTCAGCAGTACACACGAGTACATACCAGACTGACGAGTGTATGAAGCTCTGTGAGGGCTGGATTGTTTTGGTATGGTATGGTATGGTATAGAGGTCGGATTTTAGGCACAACATGCGTACAAATGTGCACAAGAAATGCCTATAAAAAGCAATATAATGTGAAAAACAAAGAAGTAGGAATAAGAATGAAATTGACTATTTATTTTGTGGGTAGTGTTATTAATATGAGTAAGGGCTCTTGTACCTGGCTACTAATTATTAGTGTATGGCCGTTGGACCGTCGCGAGCCGCAGTGAATCCACAGTCCTTTGGTTTAGAGCAGGCATGTCAAACAGCACTCGCCAAGTGTGAAAAATATTCCCCTATTTTCCCTCCCTTCAAATCGGAGAGCGAGAAAAACAAAGCGAAAACCGGTTCTACTAGCGCGTGCTACTGCAGTTAAGGAGGGGTGGACTCCTCTCTTCACACCCTGGGAGTGATGTTTGACATGCCTGGTTTAGAGACTTAACCAAAAGTTAGGTTAGAGTGCATGAGAACTGGATTCCAATGTGTTACGGGTATTCCTTTTATTTCAGCAACCCTGAAAATATGAATTCGACGGTAATCTAGATAATTTTGTACATTTTTCCAGCTCTTTTTACCTAATGCCGATTGTGCTAAGCTTGAATTTGGGATAGATTCGGAATTATCACTATTCATCTCAACGAGTCTGAAAACTGGATCCAATATAAATAGCTGCAATTTTAAAATTATAGTAAAGGAAGGGCTCAAGGAAAATAATCCGTGTAATGGCACGCTTGGAAGCTGACGAGGTTCATTTGACTTCAGTTGCATGGATTTTGCTTCTTTTTCTTAAAAAAGGCTGCAGTTTTATTGAAAATATTTAGTATTTTTACAATATAAGGCAGGTGCAAATACTTTAATTCTGTTTATTTAGGTTAGCATAACAAGAAATTAGAAAGAAAGAGCTAATAAAGTATCTCAAAACTTAAACAAATTTATATGTTGCTTATAAGCAACGCTCAAAATTAAAAGGTTAACGCGAAAAATTAAAATTTAATAGCCCTTTCAAAATTAGGTAAAACATGCATTTTACATAAAAATTGTATTTCCCCTGGGATAGGCCTTTATGGTCATTATCAAACTCTGCTATAAAGTTCTGTGAAAGTGGAGTTACAAATACTACATAATTTCCGCATACCTTTAAATATATGAGTACAGGCATTGCATATGTAAATCCAGGCTCTATTAGTATATATTTAAGACGAATAAAATGATAGCTGTGAAACTAAGTATATAAATGAGTTATCAGTCAATTAGGTTATAAAAAGTACTGCATTTTAATTACTGTCTTCAAATCATGGTTTAATGGAAATAAAGAAAATTCATGCACAGAAGCGAATTTAGTGAAATGCAGGAGTATCATGATTATTTAGCGAGGTCTTCGTAGTTCTCCTTCTATCCCTCTCTTTAACCCTCTCCAATGACAACGGTATTCATGGTATTGGCTGCACATAGTTATAACCAATGACATGAAAGGGAAGTATTGATTATTTCTGACGGCTCAGATCGTTACTCAACTGTTGGTCGTTTCAGGCCATGTTCGTATACATCATAAACTATACGTGGCTAGATTGTTGTCTATGGCAAGCTGGTAACACATTTCGACAAGTTTCAGAAACTGTGGAAATTCACAGAGATATAAGTAAGTTTTAATGGCTCTCGAGAAATGAGGTTTATTGTATAGGTACCTATTAGAACAAAACCTTTCATTCGAAAGCAGAAACTGTATTATACTGGAATGTAATAGACAAACATGTTTAAAGTTATTTCGATGCGAATTTTAATTCCAGTACAATGTAGGGAGAATTTGTAGAAGAATTAAACACATTTATTTTTAAATTTTATATTGCATTATGTGTGTAGCAAAGCCTTACAGGTTTTTGTGATTCTAAGGACAAAATTAAATCTTTTCTTACTATCCGGAATCGTTTAACTCAAAAAATGTTGCTTGAAATAAGCAACATTTGCAACATTTTCTATAATAGGCATTAAGAATTTGGAGATAAATCTAAATAAACTTAAAACGCTTTTTTACGAGCCACAAGGTGTATCATTCCCTTCACCCTCAGCTCCTCCTTTACTTATCGTCATTACAATGCCACGGCTCTTAACCGGTACTACAACTGCCATCAGTCACTAGCTTCGCCTCACCCCTTGCTAGACCCCGTAAGACGATAAGAAACAGAGATGGTCCCAAACAGTGCGTATTACTAAAATCGTTTTGTGTGCCTGTGTACCTATCTGACTTAATAATGAGGTTTTCATTTTTTTTTCTTCAGAAATGCTTCATTATTAAAATTTATTAATATTATTTTGCTAGCAAATTTTGGTGTTTAGTAGTAAGGCAAGGCGATTTCGCAGTAAACTAACCCCGTGGCACGACAGCCCGATCGCTGCGTCGCCCATCTCTGCCCACCACAGGCGTCGTGTTTGGGGTGCAGCACTGGAAGTGGGACATGGTCAACACACCCGTCCGTCCCGGCCGGTTATGCGGTCTTCTAAGCCAAGAATTTTGAGAAACATTAACGTTTTATTATATTAAACTATAATATTTACATTCTTGGAGACAATTATTTTGGCAATCATATAACTGACACTTCAATAAAACATCACATTTTCTGAACACTGTATTTTCAATAGTGATAAAGATAAGGACAATCTGTGCAGGTAGTTCGCAATAGATAAGTTAATTGTGCAGTAGTGGTAAGAAAAATTTACATCATATAATCTGGTCCCCATAATCCAACCCAATTTCTGTATTTCAGGATGATCCAGTCTTCATTTTCGAGCACAAATTCTTTATGTTGTAAGGAACACTATACAATTTTGCTGCTTTATATAGTGTCATAATTTGGAATTTCAGTTTCCTAGCTGTACTAAAAAGACCTCAAGTTTGATAATTTGTGTACACTTTTTCACTTCCTTTTTTTAGTAGTCTTTTTCTTTTTATGAGCCATGTTGAGCGAAATTCTGCAAAGGGTAATAAAAATAAAATTGAATATTAAGCTTAGTAACCCTATATATATAGCGTAAAAGCGTAAAAAGTAAATACTATTTTCGTACAATGGTTAGGTGAATTGGCAACATAAAGTAACACTAGGTACGGTAATTTGGCAATAGTATAAAATTAATTTGCTTTTATGATTATGTATGCAGAATACATACCTCTGTAATATGTGTAATAATTGTTGTGGAGGAAATGTAGAACCTATGTAAGAGCAACTTTAATAGCTAAGACAATTAACGGTCTGAAATTTTGACAAATTTTCATAACAAGATGCGCTGGTTTCTTAAGGTTCTTTTATGCGTGTGCGTCACAAGACAAACACACCAATACGTTTATACAACACCATACACCACCGTGTTAATAGGCGGCGCCGTGGCCGAGCGGTTAGCGCGTTCGCCTACCACCTAGGCGGCCCGGGTTCGATCCCAGGGACTCGCATGTGGTATTCGTGGTGGACGAAGCGGCATCAGGGCGGGTTTTCTCCGGGTGCTCCGGTTTCCCCCGCCATCTCATTCCACCGGTGCTCCATCTTCATTCCATGTGTCATCAGTGTCACCGCCTGCGGTGCCGTAGTAGTAAAAGTGGGCGTTAAACACTACAACACAACACCGTGTCAATAAACCGTGCATAACGTACTTCAAATGGCTTGAAGCTAAATTTAAAACTGGGTAGGGATACAACACCTTCCTTTTCGTCAGTAAACTCGACATTAAATAGGAAAATCTGTGCTCTGTGCATTCCAATGACCGCTAATGCACGATTACCTACCAATAATCTCATGGAATGTAAAGATGTACTTTTGTAAAGAAAATCATAGTTCCATTCTGTTAAGAGAAGTCTTCACTGCCAGCGGGATACATCTCATTCCGAAAAACCATGAAGCATTCCAACTTATTCGGCTGCTGAATATTAAACCAATTACCACGCACAAAATGAAATTCAATATATAAGGAACACTTTTGGAAACTTCCCAATATCCGTTGTTCAAGAAGCATTATTTGTTTGAAGTTCTGAACTCATAATACTGGCTTTTTTTATATTTGCACTACAGAAGTAATGTAATACAAATATGATGCAGCTTATATTTTATTCATTTTGCTCTAATAGTTGAGAAAGTATGATCAAATTTGTTTATTTTTTGTTACGTCACTGAAAACAGTTCCACGCAAGAAAACATTATAAATGTTGGTCTCCCTCAATTTAGGCTGCAAAAAAGTTTAAACTTACAGATATGTTTTTTGTTTAAAAATTGTAATTTTTGGGCTTGAAAATTAAAAAGCATAGGTACAATAAAACCTAGAGCAAGTTTTATTTGTTATGTCTCTGTGAACATGTGTAGCATGTATTGCGTTAGTACAATAAAAAAATTCCTCCACAAGGAACATTTAGCAGTTTTTTTGTCCCCCCCCCCCCCCCCCCCCCCAAGTGGAGGAAAAATCCATTTACTGAGCCCCACTATGCTGGGATAAAGTGGCGTCCAGAGGCAATGCATTTTTCGCATTCACAAACGTCTCAATTATTCTGTAAAATTAAAATCAAAAAGTTGTTTTTTGCTTTATTTTTATGAAGTTTAAATCCTACCTATGCTTAACATGAAGAATGAGTGGCCTCTGCCGGCCATGCCACAAGGTACGAAATGGCGTTTCCCCCTCTTCACGGCTCCTCACTTTCTTAGCAGCGCTGTAGCTGTCGCTCTCTATGTCAGTTTCTCGGAACTAGTTAGTGGGCGACTTTACCGACTGATATTTAAACCATGTCGCCAATTTGAAGTATTTATCGCGAAAGCCGAATACACTTAATCACCCTGTATAGTCACCTTCATTTGGAGGTGTGATATTGGCGGGCGAGAATTTAGAAAGAACAGTTTTGTTATACCTACATAGATTACTAAACTTAATTCCCTTCCAGCACTTTTTACTAGCCATTGATATGCGCTGTCCTTCCGTCAGTTCATAAATAATGTATATGTTCTGCTTTGTTGTGTCATTAATAATAAAATTTCTTTCTCGAACATGCTTTGCTTACTGTAATGCTTCTACTTCAATTCATAAAATAGTTAATTTGATGCGATGGCTATTCTGAAGGTTGTTCATTGTGTGGAGCCGATGTTTGGGCTGGAGTTTAGTTGCCTGTGGTGCTGGTGGTGTTTTGAAATGTTGTTAACGATATACTCGTTTATAATGTCAACACTTTCCAGGCTAATTCCTCGTGTTTGCACATATTTTATCAAGGCATGTGGGCTTATTGCACGTGCACAGGAAGTGTCATTACACATCCTAGTGGTACTACCAACACAAAACAAATTTATGGTAATACGAGGCAACTCATTACCATAAAATTAGCATACTCAATCAATGACATCTATTCAAAGTGTTTAATATTCATTATTCGTAATTTTCTGGGCATGGTTCAGCGTTCAGGATCTCAGTTCGCTAATCACTCTGGTCGTGACGATTGACTGCACTGCGTCATCGCATCGCATTGTCGTTTATTGTCAAGTGCAACAGCGCAATTTCTGCTCACAAAGAATAATTGGTGGTGTGTCGTGACATTTCAGTCTAAGGATGCAATAACAACATATTCAGGCCACATTGTATTGAAAAGGTTCAACACTTCTCAGCTCTTTACGCAACATTTGGTATTCATAACTCCACAAGGCTAATTCTTTGTTATTTGGTACTTTTGGTTTTCCTAAGGGGACTCTTTAACACCGCTCCAACATTGCGGCGTTATCTGTAGGCTCTTTGACACATATGATCCAGTGCGATGTTCAGTTATTTGGAACGTGAACTTTGTGATCGTGTGATTGTTCTGTGATGCTGAATAAATGGTCTTCGTTGCATAGGTGTCTTTCTGTCGCATTTGCTTTGATAACATGCTGATAAATGACCTGCAGTCTCCTTCCTGTAAAATTGAAATGTATTTATTTTATTTCTGCGTTTGTAAACTTCATTTCAGGTCTTGAATATGGAAATCTTGACTGAGAGAAAAACCAGGAAAAATCGCATTCAGATTGGCTAGTACGGGCGGTTTTTACATGCTACCTCCTGATTATAAGCCAGAGACCATATTGCCCTAGCTATCTCTATTTATAGTCTTTCATGATTAAAAATTTAAAAAAAGTAACAACAATAAAAAACAGCATCTTCTGAACACAAAAGAAAAGAAGTGAAGTCTCTGAATGACACTTGGTAGTGACAGAGGGTTCAAAAGATCGATCTTTGGTTTTATGCATAATATGAATCCACGTAATTTGTCGAATATGGCCATATAAGGTTTATGTGTGTTTGTGGCAATAAAAGAGCATTTAAATTGGGAGTTAAATCGAGATTTAAATATAGCAGCCATGATCCCTGGGTATTTACTGGAACTTATTTTTAAAAAATAAAACGCTTTAGACACACTTTCCTAAAAAATGTAATAGAGTTGCGATATTTTGCGCATGTGCAAAATATATTAAACAGTCGGTGAAAGTTTTTATATTACCTTCATATGAAATTCCTAAAAAAATAAATTTTAAATAACTAAACAATTTAAAAAATAAGGCGTACAGAATTGTATATTTTTTTCAAATTGCATTTTTTTTATTAAAATGCCTTAATCTTTCACCAGCTATGTCAAATAAGATGTTTTTAATGTGACTACAAAAATCTAAAGTGCCTCACTTAAATTGTTTAGGAGGAAAATGTACTTAAAGAAGAAAATATCTGAAAAATGTTGCAAATGTTCTTGTTTATTGAAATTTCAACAAGATAGCAATTATTAATCTACGTTATGATTTGACTATAGTTTCTAAACCACAAGTTCTTTTATAAGTGGTAACATTTTCATTATGGTAACTTGTATAATTTTCAAGAAACCTTAATATATATTTTATTGAGGTTCAGCATGGAAATTACTACTGTCTCAACCAAGTGTCCTGAAAAGAGGAATCTAAACTCTAGCATTGCAC
The DNA here is from genome assembly GCA_030765045.1 of Tenodera sinensis. Taxonomy (NCBI): domain Eukaryota; kingdom Metazoa; phylum Arthropoda; class Insecta; order Mantodea; family Mantidae; genus Tenodera; species Tenodera sinensis. The sequence goes on from CM060963.1 coordinate 108,812,124, forward strand.
CATTCCTACAGCCCAAAACCTAGAAACATCCTACCCAATATCTACACTGACTAAGCCTTAAAAGAGTGCGTACATGAAGCTTATCGTTAGCAGAATCGTTATGATTTCATACCGAGTTTCATTATAAGGTTAGCCCTATTAACTAGTAAAAGTTATCCATAAAGCTAAGACTGGAAAATAGACCTAGGCTCATTACGTCTACCAGAGTGTGGTTTCAAATTTACGAATTTCAGATACACTGAGATAAACTTTTACAATACAGTGTATACAAATGTCTTATAAAAACCTAAAATCAATTAACTTCATTCCATTTAATCCAAACAGGTATTCCGAAAGTGAACAAAAATTGTAAATTTAATTTTGCTGTTTGTCATAGCCTATCAGCACTTAGTGTTGCTATTGTTGCCTTAAATCCAGTGTTAGAATACCAGCTGAAACTTTTCATAATGGTTAAAGCTTTTAAACAAGAATCCGCAATCCCTTTGCCTTCATTTCTTCGTTTTGGTTAAATGACGAGGATCTCTTATACATGCCGGCGAGTTAGTGGAGGCTCCAGAACTTGTTTACTTCACGTTCTTTAAGTTCATGTTTATTTGGTAAGAGATAAAAAAGCGTAAATTATATTAGCTCATTCTTGTAAGGGGGGGGGGGGGCAACATGCAGCAATTAACTAGGATTCGGAAGTTAAGGAAACATCCTTTTCTTTTCGAGTGTCCAAAGACGAGGCCCAACATAATATGTATGTTCATTTTGGATTACTGCACGCCAGAAAATATTGGATTTGTTTCTTACTTTTTGGCCCCATTTTGATTGTTAGTCTCTTTTGGCCCTCTTTAAGGTCTCAATGACCATTTTAAAGACTTAACCCCAAAGTTCATTCATGTTCTTTCTGCCCTTTCTCATTGACCACAATGATTTATACAGATTAACATAATCTAAAAGATATGACAGAAGTATTTTACTAATGGTTTTCGCACTGTATGTTTTGCATTACCAGAGTTTTGTGGTAAACACAGTTAAGTCTATTTCAAAGAACATTTCGGTGTTACATTATAAATTAAGTGTATTATACTTTCAGTGTAATATGTATGTGTTAATGTAGGTATATAAGGAATCCATAAATATCAATTTAAGGGAAAATTAAACAGGCTATGACGATGTTTAATGTCAAACACCAAATTCGTTATTTAAATATGTAATTAAAACCAAAATCATTAGATCTATTAATTCTCATCATATTTGGTGTACTTTCAGTTATTGGATACTTTTTGCGATATTTATAGAGATATTGTTAGACAGTTTATAGATCTTCAACTTCTGGACCCTATTGATAAGTTCTGGCACTTCTTTTAAGTTCTGTTGAATTAAAATTGTATTATCTCGCATATTTTCAGCTTGTGCATATAAACACACAATGGGTATTAAGGCTGTTCTGATCTTATGCTTTTTGTTAGATTCCTTAGATCGTCTAGTCCCGAAGCTTCTAGTGCTGATAAGAACATTTCTGGGTTGTTGGGCAAGAAGCGGCTATGGTAGCGCTCAACTTCTGCTTTCTAGAAGAGAGACATTAACTTTTTAGAGGTACTGGGTAAACTCCTTGGACGTAAAAACAGAACTATACGTGCATATACAAACATTTTAATGAAAGTTAAACTGCTTTCTAGCTTGCTTTCTAGAAATAAACGCCTCTAAAATGATCCACCTGGAGTTGCAAGTAACTTGACTGCAACTACGACAGTTCACACGCATTCCCAAGCGCTCTCAAATATTAACTTTATTTTCCTTACTACTTGCCTATAGTAAGTAGAGCAAGTGTTATGTTCGCACAAAAATTTACTCATAATACCTATAGAGAAAAAAGCTTATTGGAATATCCCAAAAACCAACTGACATTTACCCCCATAATGGCGTGGTCTGGTTGTATTTGGTGATATTCCATCTGTTAGGTTGCATTAGTACCACCAACTGTTCGTAAAATATAACCATGTTAAAGCTACGGCCATAGTTGGTGTTATTGCATCCGTTATGTTGCAACAGAAGCCATTGTTTTTTAACCCGTCGCAGAGAAGCCAACCGATGGATGTTAAAATAAGATTCTGTTTAGATGCCGTACTAATTAATCTGTAGATGTCATTCTATTGCTTGTGTTTGCGTGATTTTGCCTTAATTCTTTTAGAACATTATAAGCAGTTATAGTTACTGTTATTTTTGTGTTCGTAGTGCATTAAAGTAGTGCATTAAAATATATAATACGATATGTAGCGTTCAAAAGTGACTTTATCCAAAATTATTATTGCAGAACATGATTCCCCGAAGGTGAGTAGGTTCATGTGTTGTGTAGTAGGATATTCAAGCATTATTATAATTTGAAAGTGTTATTTTAACCCTGTGATATTTGAGGTTAGGGATAATGTTTTATTATGTAGGTTGGCAGTGCTGCTTTTTGGTACTATTTCGTCTGCAGTTTAGCGTAATGTCGGCCATGTTGAATTCTTGGGAACTGCCGATAAGCTGTTTCTCCTATAGAGATTTCACTGAAAATACATTTTGAGAATCTCTGAATCCAAAAGGAGCATTTTTAGGGAAAAAATGGTATTTAAGGATGCGACTCAAACATTTTCAAGGAAATTCCTCACCCTTTTGCATGGAAACGTTTCGGAAAATTGTGATTAAATTTCTTATTAAAACACTGGTCATATATTCAAGATATTTTCATTACAAATGAAATGTATACCTTAAATAGGCTGGGAATCGCCTATCAAATTCTGTATGATTTTGCATATTTGGCAAACCCTAAAAGATACACAAGAGCTTACTATGTACGAATGTAGAGCTGTTAAAGCATACGTGTCCTTTTTTGTGGAGCTATATCCAGATTTTCTTCGATATTGGTTTGAATGTTTAAAAACTTGTGCTTTCCTCAAATGGAAAGTCGCTATTTTCCTCCCCTTATGGCCGTGCAAAGATCCAACTGTTCTACCTGCTGTATTTACATGTGAATTGAAAGTTTATCTGACTAGAAGTTTCATAAGAAGAATAAATAGAGAAAGTGAAATGCATATAACATTAATCATACTTATCATAACAAGCATATACTACTAGAAACAAAGACAACGAACAATGAGACTTTTAATAAGTGAATAAATACTGAAGTTATTTACCTTTTCAAAGGAAAGGAAAAGTTAGCAAATAGATAAGTCCTCACCAATACAGAATTGCAACAAAAGGATTGCAGTCAGACAGGCTGACCACAACATCATGGAGACAGTCAGCTGTCAAGTTTGCTTGGCACATTAAACATTCCTACGTCAGAATTAAAACATCAAATAAAAGAGCACTGTCATACGGTGCTTTAATTGTTATGGAAATGAGATGCAATGCATGAATGACATCGCTTCCTAGAAAATTATTTTTAAATATTGAGATTTCATTACTAAGCCACTATCAGTTTGGTTGAAAGCCATAAATAATGCATCGCTGGTCCTTATGCAGCAGAGCTGGTGTTCATAGCCCATTACTATCACCTCTATTTGAGTGTCAAAATTAATGGAATTTCGAATGTGAATGAAGCGCAACTGTACCGCATTTGCATGCTTGCAAATGTCCTCATAATAATCAAAAGTATGCAGTGAACATGCTTGTATCTGAATCTGAGAAGTGTGCTTGGAATGGTTACGGTTTTTTTACTTTCTCTACTGGTAAGTAGGGGAAGTATTGTATTCCACCCAAAAATTCGATGTCGAGATTTCAGCGGAAATATGTTTTGAGACCCCTGGATCCAAAAAAAGCTTTTTAGAAAAAGGTCCACGTTGCGTTGAGGTTGGTCAGGAAATTGATGTGGTTTCTGGATGTAAACAGGTCGGACACTTTCATTTTAGAGTAATGTTTTGGGTGTGAATGGCCTACACTCGCACAATAAACACGGAAGGACATAAACACACATGTGTTTATGTTCTGAAGACGTTTATGTGCTGAGCTAGGGATAGTGACACCTACACAATCTGCAATGTTGCCAGCTTGTTTTCGATAAAGCTAAAATATCTACGTAGGAAATGGTCAAAGACAAAAACGTAATATACAAAGTATGCTCCAAATACCGAGATCTATCACTGGTTTAAATTAATGTAATGACTTCCCTTCTACCCGGTATATTTGATTTTGGTGTGGACCACCCTTCGGAAATCCGAGCATAATCCTTTGCTTCAGACTCCTTGTCGCATACCCTTTTTGATTGTTGGGGGTACGCTCGTGAGCGCCAGTCCCTTGTCCGGGGTGTTACACTGCGCTCAATTCTCGGCGAGATGCCGCGGTTTGTCTCCGAAATTGGGTTTCCAAAGCACATTTAACTTGTTTTTATATTTAGGATTATTGTAGTTTTACAGCGTGATGTTTTATTTACGTTTTACCTTTTTTAACCTTTTCACTTTGGTGTTTCTCCTTCACTTTTACTTTTTATGGTTTTTACCTTACATACATTGCATTTTAACCTACCATGCTGCAAGTATGTTTTGGCGTTTTCATTCTTTACTATTTCAGCCTTCCCTTTTTAACCTTTTACCTGTTTTCGCGTTCGCTTTTAAGGTTTTAGTAGTTTCTCATTTTCATTTTGCTCTAGCTTTCACCTTTTAACTACATACATACTTTGAGTGTTTTAGGTTTTAGACTAACGCTTGACATTGGGTCCAAATGACCTAGCTGTCAACGGGCCCTTAAGCCCTACTCACTGTCTCACTCACTCACTCACTCACTCACTCACTCACTCTCTCTCTCTCTCACACACACACACACACACTCACTCACTCACTCTCACACTCACCCCTTTGCTTTAGGGTATAAGTTTCTTGTTTCTCTAGTCATTACGCCCACATACTACTTTGAATATTACAGCTTCATTAAAATGTATTTCTTCTATGAACTTTGCGTTACTCTTGACCCGATTTTTACCTAGAAATTATTTCAAACTAAACAATAAGTACTAAGTTGCTTAAAATATGCACAAGAAATATTGAGGTTTTTCTCGCAAGTAAGAGGAATGAATTCAGAAGTCATGGTAACGGTAACAAAATCTTGCGAAAGATTAAAAAAAATAAAGTGCATCTTCCGTCATATAGAACAGTTGCATTGAGGAAAATATAATCATGGAATACTTCGAAAACTGCTCACGAAATGAGGAAAACTATTTGATTCAATGTACGTATTTTAATTGGTTCTATGTTTCAAACTAAATTTTTACATAATACTTATTGTTTCATAGCTATGCAGCATTATAAAGGATTCAATCAGAAGAAGAGAACTTCACAAGCTGTCCACATAAAATCAAAGATCGGCCTGTAATTTCTTTCTCAGGTGTTTGTCAAACATGTATTACAGTCAAAACACTAAAAATAGTTTTTGAGAAAATCATGAAAAAATCGTAAAGCTTTTCAGTGACAAAAACCACAACAGTCCATAACAGTCCAGTTATTTTTTCTCACTTTATTTTCTTCTAAGAGAATGCACAACAACAAACTTCCCTTTTACTGTCGTTAATACTGTCTGCTGTCTTTCGTGATATTAGAACTCAGAACTGTTTTCTTCTCGCAACATTGACCCACTCCATTGTCTTTCTTCACTTTTTCTGTCTCTCAAACACTAACTCTGACCATACGTACACGCAACACTCATTAACTGCTTTGCTATTTTCCTTCACGACCGTCAGTTCTCTCACGTACATACGCAGCTGACACACACACACACTAAACGTTGACTGACTCCCCGACGGTTCATGTCTAACGCACTCCTCTGCTCATTGCCTCACTTCCTATACAGCGAGGATGACAAAACACGGACCTTTCTCGAACTTCTACAAATAAGCCGGCCGCCGGACAGTTGTCGAATAATCTCGAAAACCACTTTTGGTTCTACCGTTCTGATTGTTGTCACATGTTTGCTCGCGTGCGTGGTTTAACGCAGCTGGACCTTGAGCGCCTTTGATTCGCGCCGCGCCTGGTATGCGTTGTGGTAGCTTGGTCCCGACCGTCCTTTGTTGTGCGCTACGACCTGCGTCACAATATCCTGAAAATCTTCGTGACCAATCTTGGAAAAATGTTGGACTTAAAAATAAGTAGGAAATTTTTACAACTTCTCGTTTCCGAGTTATTTTCCTTCCTTCCTTTCTCTCTCAGTCGCGCGCGCACACACACGTATGCACCATGCACGCACGCATGCGCGCACACGCACCGACCTCACATTTTTGTAAAAAATCCTTTTTGTGTTCTTTCTTTGGTACTCAAAACACGTATTTTCAATTAAATGTTAATATCGAATATTTCGGTGGAATACAATACTTCCTCTACTTATATAATAGTATAGAAAGTGAAACTAACACGGAAGTGTTGACAATAATAATAGTGGTAATGTGTTTGAAAAGTTACTTAATCAAAGGAAAACTGTTGTAGATAAGTAAGACATTGTTTGAAATGTAGTACACACATTAACATGAGCTGCCAATGGAGCGATGCAAACCCACCAGAAAATACATCACAAGATGAGTGGGAAAAGGTGCCTTTGAAAGCGGATGTTGCAAGGTGTTAATGTTCATGCCCTACCATTATGCTAAGTGCGCTGAAAGTGAAAGAGCTCTTCAATATTAATGAATCATAAATTACGGCAGAAAAACATTCAAAAATGAATAGAGCACGCTAAATTCTAAGCGTCTGCAATTGATCAATTAAGTCGAAATAATGTACCCGGTTATTACATGTATGATGTCATATAACCGCAAGATTTGGAGATGAAACTTTTGTCAAAGTAAATTCTGTTCTACTCCTTAAGGCCTAAATAGCATTGATACAAGTGAGTGAGGCTGTTAGGAGTAATGGATGCAGATATGTGTACTGGTATTTGAGGACAGCGTATTGAACAATATTGTATGAAGATTTGCTCCATTTGTGGACTTACAATTTTTCCTATTAATAGTAGTATATTTTCAGGTTGGTTAATACAACCTCCAAGTAGGCGTGCCACAGAAGTGGACTATCGTTGCGATAACAAGTGATGTTTGGGAACTGAATTCAATGCTTTCTGAAGGCCAATAACCTCACATTACCTAGACCAGCAGGTCACACAAAGAGGTGTGAAGCAAAACGGATAGCCTATCTGACAGGCGACTCATTTCGTGACTCATTTACAACTATGCAAAAAATCAATAGTAAACTATGTACGTAATTGGTTTGTGGGAAAACTATTAGACGAAGAGAAACACAGGTAACATCCGAAATGGATACATATTAAGGTACCAGTTCTCAAGTTTCCTGCATTTATATCTCTAACAGCCTGTAGGAATAGAGATTTATTTGCATAAAAAAATATGTATTGACTAATGCCGTTTAACCATATACTGGGTCTTTACTACTCGTAATAAGCCACTGAACTTGAAAGTGGGTTTAGATATGTAACTTTATTGCAATCCTTACAACAATAGCTTACATGTGTCAAATAAGAATGCCTTAATGCAGCTTGAATACTTTAGAATTTTAGTGCAATTTTACATAACACATTTTCTTGTGTTATCCGAAATTACAATTATCTGTGAAGGCACAAATACGAGGGTAATCCAGGCAGTAATGACCATTTGCGCATTGTCGCTGTGCAGATTGTCTTCTCGATATCGTTTTAAGTGTTGTGTGTGTTTCAAGCGAAACAAGTTATTGCACTCTTTGCGGTTGTTTAAAACAAATGTGTGATACGAAGTCCCACTTGACTTCTATCGCGAAAAAGACTTCTCAACATCGCATGAATTTTTGTCATATTTGAAATAAATCATATCCTTATAGTTCAGTTGAGGTTCACCTTCATGGAGCGTTACCACTCAGAATATCAGTAATATTGTAAGGAAGATAATTGTAAGAAATATGACAGATAAGAATTAGATGTGTGAAATCGGTCTTTAGGACGACTCCAGATACATATGCGAAACTGGAATAGAAGTATAGAAATATACCAAAAATACGAAAATTTAAGAGAAAATGTGACTATAACATGAAAAATATGAAGAAAATGAAAAAAAAAAAAAAAAAAAGATAAAAAAACTTACAAGATGGCTTTATATGACCCATGAAAACTGCATTATTTTAATCACCGTTGAGAAACTCGTACTTTGCGTATATTTTCCATTGAAAAAAAAAACACAAAGAAAACTAAGAAATGTCATAAACATCCGAGCCCTGCTCATCACAGATGATTTGAAGAATCAAGTGAAAGACAACAGCGTACAGGATAGACTTGTAACTCTAGCTGAACTACAGCTTTCTTTCCTTAACATTTCTCGCTTTCTCATGGTAAACTGTGTCCGAACATCTTGCTTTAATGGCCAACTACAATAATTATGGCAAATGCTTAAATAACCAGTGGCGAAGCTGAAGGAATGGCTGGGAGTCTCAAGCCCGCCTCAGTAGCGTGATGGTTAGCGTGTCTGCCTCACGTTCAAGAGGTCCGAGTTCGAGTCTCGCTTAGGGCAAGTTATCCGGGTAAGGTTTTTTTCTGAGGTTTTCCCTATCCTGAGAAGAGAATGTCGGGTAACTTAAAGCTCCATGGACCTCCGGCTCATTTGAGCATCATTTCACCCATTTCATTTCATTCGTCCGATATGACACAATGTTGGAGGACGTTAATTCAAAAAAAACTGGGAGTCTCAGGTTACCCAAATTAAATACAGATAAGTTATACAGTATATGTTGGATGCAAAAAACAAGAAAAGAGTGTAAAAGTCGTCAATAATTATGTGTACTCCCAAAGCGACTTATAGCAGCGTAAAATTCTATACGCTGTTGCTACACACTAGTGAAGTAAAGGAATCGACGCAGTAAAACTTCTACTCACACACATTTATTTTATACAGAACTTTGTTTCCTGGGTTACCAAAAACAAGTTACTAAAATGGTGTTATATATCCGCTGCAGAGCTATGCACCATCTACATTCTTAACACAACACCAACAGATGGCGCAAGTCTCTATTCCCCGACATACGCTGTTATGAGTCACTTTGGAGTCTGGATCGCGCGAGACTCATACTTTCTGTGGCGAGGGAGGGGCTCACTAGGTGTTGCTAAGCAACCACCCCTCACCAAGCTTGTAGGCATTTTCGGAGTCTAGACTCCGACTTCCTGCAGCTCAAGGCGTGTTGCTTGTATTCTAGTGTGCTGCGAATTTAAAGTATTTGCAGTTTTTCTTACAATCTGTGTCTTTCTCGCATACTTTACAACTAGTGAGATTAATTATTTGGTTGTCCATTTTATTATGGTTCCTCTCTTTTGAAGAAAAATGTGCTCTAAAGAATAAGAGACAGACACCACATCTGAATATTGTGCAGAGGGATAGAAGCCAAACAAGAACTTGTCAGTCCCAATGCCATAGGAAGTGTAACGAACTATAAGTTATATTGTTATGTTGCGTATTATCTGGAGGAGAAAGTGAATGGGATGAGATTGGCATAAGTTGCGTACTTTTTCCATACAAGGGCGCGAAAACATCAGGTTTCTAAAAGAATATATCGAACAGCCAGCGTTTTCATCTTCTTTGAAAATGTAGAATCGGTAATGCCTTATCAGCACAATGAATCAATCATAATAAACGATTTATTCAAGATTAATTCAAGTGGTGTGTTACGTAGGGAAACGAGAGCTTCCATTCGTGGGCATGATGTGAAGACTCTGCTACTAAAGACAATTATTATCATGAATTGCTTGGGCACGAAGAACAGTTTATAGGAGAGTTTGGAATCCATCTGAGTTTTTAAAGTAACTTGGAGTAATATTAAAAATTATCTTATTGAATGTATAACTCAGATAATAAATTAAGAAATATCAGCTTGTGAAATTTAACCATATTTGCAATAGACACAGGGATCGTGTCTTTGATGTATTTGCTGCCAGAAAAGAATGTTGTATGGAGTTAATAAAAAAAAAAAAAAAAAAAAAAAAAAATCGAAGGTAAATCTCACACTGAATAAGTTTGAATTATTTAAGTGGCGTGATTTTAGCTAAACATTTTCTGTGAATATATTAGAGCTAAATGGTCGTTACTTCCTGGATGAGTGGCATAAATATAAAAAGTCGGAGTTTTTTTTTTTTCCGGAGAACTCGCAATTTTCCTGAGCAGTTTAGGTAGGAGAGCATCTTGGAAACTGCTCCATGGACCTCGGGCTCATTTGAGCATCATTTCACCCATTTCATTTCATTCATTCGTCCGATATGACACAATGTTGGAGGACGTTAATATTAAAAAAAAAAAAAAAAAAAAAAAAAAAAAAAAAAAAAAAAAATCTTGGAAACTTCTTTGTTATGAAACAGAACCCAGCTCTTATTATGAGTATTTAACATAGTCAATTTTTAATTTAACGGGTATGAAATTTTAGTTTTAATTCACAGAATAATGCAATTCTTTTTAAGCCTTTGCATATCCTTCTGAGCAATCACCTTCATATTATGACAAAATCGCAAAATCAGTCCAGTTACTTTTTATCGCTTTAGTTCTCTTCAAAACTTCTGCAAGTTCTTCAGTCCTTTCACCTCCACTGTCTCTCATACACTAACTCCGACGATACAATCACTCGTTAAAACTTCGTCACTTCGACGCGACGTATCCTCCACGATGAGAGTACCACACACATCACAGCTGTCTCGTACTCACTGACACACTGACCCACTCGTGTCAAGAGCCTTTGTTTCCTCGCCGGCCTGGTATGCGGTGTGAAGTAGATTAGCCCCGACTATCCTTTGTTGTGCGCCGCGCCCGGCGTCATAATATTTGATACAAATCTTTGATATGGCAGCTATTTTTTCAGATTTAAGAATGCACATCTAATCTGGTGAGAACGCTGCATTTAGCAGATATTCGAAGCGCAACTTGAACAATTTTGCCAACAACCTAGAAAGTCTGTTGTTACATTTTACTCTGACATAACAGTGCATTTAGCTTCGTTAGAGTACGTCCATGGTCTTCTCCCCTTAAATTAAACGTCTTTTTCGTTGTATTTGGCAAATCTATATTATATACACAGCGTTGCAATCTCGCAAAACTCTGTCGAGTTCCTTCTCAGCATGTCCCGGTAATTCTAAGAAATGTTCATTCGGAGCTTGCCGTGAATGCCATCGTAGTAACAAACTGGTGGATTGTAACGGAGTTATGTTGCTGTCTAAAAGTTATTTGTAAAGAGCGTTTAGTAATCGAGGTATTTAAACTAGGAATAAATATCGTCTTAGGGCATTTAGCGCCCGTATATTGGTATTGTTTGTGTCAATATATGTACATTTGCAAGCAACTTTTTCTTGATGAAGCAAGCAAAACAAAGATAGAACTAGAATATCAATTCCTATCTGTTGGTACAGCTGAAGATATAATATATTAGTATGCCGAATTTGGAAGCTATTGTGACTTCCGGTAATGTAGAACACATACAGGAACTAAGTTAAGAATATAAATGTATAGGTATAATATTGCTATGTCTGTCACAGTTGTATTTTGGAATATTGTACATACTGCTCCTAAAATCAACCTGATAGATACTTAATTTACTTTTGACTTAAGATTGTCGTTTATTATACAACATGTCTTAAACTTCTTTGGGTTTGTCAATGCATAGTAGGCCTTTTTTATGCACAATGTTTAGTTGTAGCTTAAGATTACGCCACTTGCCACTAAAAGGTCGATTTACAATCTCTTTCCCTCCAAACACATTTCATGCGGAAAGTATCAAAGATTGGGAAGGCGTTTGGACAACCAAACAAAGGAGTGTGTTGAAATATCCGGTAAGATATGCAAGGAATCTCGTTGAAATATGTCCTTGCTACTTCATATTACCAGAGAATACATTGTTGGAAAATAATTACAAAACATGGCATAAGGAATTCAGCAAGCAGGCTTTAAATCAAATGCTATTATAAAATACATATAAAGTAGAAGTATCAGGTGTAATCTCTGAAATGCATAGCCACCAGGTTCCTTCACTTGTCACTACTGATTTCAACCTGTCACCTCTCTTGTTTTAGCGACAAAGCCGCAGTGTCCAGAAGATGGGCGGGACTAGTTGCGGGTGTCGCCGTGTGGTGGTGCTGGTGCTGGTTGTAGTACTTAGTGGAGGTGGAGCGAAACGGGGGCGGGTGTTACCCCCAGATAGCACAGGACTCGTAGGGGCACCACCCGTCCCTGCAGATCGTTCCTTACTTCTGCCCCTAAAATTCTGGGCTAATCCCAGGAAGTCACCTCTCAAACCCCGGCGCAAGGACTTGGATGAGTCTACTCTACTGCGCCTTATGGGACAAGACTTCGATTCCCGTTGGATGCGACGCACTGCACCCATCCATAAGCACATTCAGGTAAGCGTGTATTTTTTTAAAAATACTTTTATTTTCAAATTACAAACTTCATTTGACGATATTAACCTAGAGTAGCCATAGAGTCCTGCTGCATCCCACTCGTATCTGTAATACTCTTTTAAATAAAATAAAGGCTGGTTCAATTGACCGCTGTTGTTAGAGAAAGCATTGCTACAAGCTATTGAGTTCATACCACAGCCTTCTTCATCCTCACGTTAGCATCGTATCTTCAGCGACAGTTACACCTAAAAAATGGTACCGGAATCAGGTAAATGTGCTTTCCAAGCTAAATACTCAACAGCTAGGATTCGACTATAAACCTCCCAATTGACAAGCAGTGGATTTCCTTTTATGAACGAGTGCTGCCAGATCTGAAAGTAAAGGAGACCACCTGTTGCCAAGGGAAACCCATGAATGTTAGACCGACAAGAAGCGGGCGACAATGAAGAAAAGTTGACTTTCCGCTAAGCTCATGACTTCTTTATTTTATCTTCCGTTCTATAAGTTTAACGTTTCTTTTGACAATTCAGAACTGCAGAGAGATGACATAATGATGAGTGAAACAATGCATATTTGAGCTGAAAGTTAACCGGCATTTGCCTTATGAGAATAAGAGAAAACCCGGTAGAAGCCTTATCCAGACAGGTAACGACGTAGAGTGTGGACGGGGTGATTCCACACTGAGCTGTTGAGGCTGTTGTATGACAGACCCGGGCGGAAGGGAGAGCGCTCCATGGGCGTGTTGGAACTCGGGTGAATAGCACGATCCAACGTGAGGGTCCCTAACGTGTGTGCTGAAGATTCATCTCGAGACCAAGGTTCACCAAGCAGCCACCGGTCAGGCGACTGCAACACCAGTCATCCACCAATAACAGTTGTTACAGTCTGCAAAGTCCCAACACAGCAGCACCAAACTCATCCATCGCCAACACTCCCTATCCTGAAAGACCGGATTGAAGCGAATGTGAAATGGAATGGAGGGACGGTAAATTGGGGGAATGAAATTATCCTTCCCAGCATTTGTCTGGTGACCCGGGAAAACTCCCAAGAAAACCCATGGGTCAGCAAGATCGGCCACGAGAATCGAACCCACGACCTCCCGAATGCGAGTCTCACATGATACCGCGGAGCCATCTCGCTCAGTCCATTCAGGCAACTCTCAGCCACCGATATTGGAACTTGGGCTCTACAAACTGCAACCTAAACGACAACAGCACACCATTCAGATGGTGCCCTCTTCTTAGTCTTCCACAAGATCAATCCGAGTCGGTCTGAGTAGCTCAGTTGATTAGACGCTGGCCTAATGTTCCCAAGGTTGCAGGTTCAAATCCGGCCCAGACCGACGGTTTTTAAGTGTGCTTGAAAAGGACAGCTCCATGTCGGGACGAAATTCCGACACACCAGCGACGCTGATGTAAACCTGGCAACTGACAGAGTCGTTAAACAACAAAATAAAGAAAAATCAATCCACAGCGAAAGAGAAGTTGTTAACTTACTCAGGTCGTGTGTGCAGTAAGAATGAGAGAACAAGTGCCAATCTGCCATTATTATTATTATTATTATTATTATTATTATTATTATTATTATTATTATTATTATTATTATTATTATTATTATTATTATTATTATTATTATTATTATTATTATTATTATTATTATTATTATTATTATTATTATTATTATTATTATTATTATTATTATTATTATTATTATTATTATTATTATTATTATTATTATTATTATTATTATTATTATTATTATTATTATTATTATTATTATTATTATTATTATTATTATTATTATTATTATTATTATTATTATTATTATTATTATTATTATTATTATTATTATTATTATTATTATTATTATTATTATTATTATTATTATTATTATTATTATTATTATTATTATTATTATTATTATTATTATTATTATTATTATTATTATTATTATTATTATTATTATTATTATTATTATTATTATTATTATTATTAAACACCGTTCTTACTGCATTCGGCACCACAGATGGTAGACATTGAGGATACATCAAATGGAATAATAATTGGGAAACCAGTTTGTGAAGGAAACATTCCAGGCATTTCCTAGTTACGAACACTGTCGAAAGCCTAGGAAATAAAAGTCAAGCGAACGGTCCTGGCGGGTATTGAACAGAGACCTCCCGTTCAGGATTCCATGCCTTAACGACCTCAACTGCTCTGTTGATGTTCTAACCTTCCTTATTCTTTTAAGGGATATAATATAAAAAGGTGTTTCTTAGTATTATATCAGAAATCATAGCATAGTGATTTTATTCTTGCTAGTATAAGAAGGAAACAACAGTTTTTTTTATTTTTTTATTTATTTTTTTTTAAATCTGTGAGCATACTTCTAAATAAATGGAGGAAAAAGTTTCTTTTAGGTCACCTTTTTATATCAGGAATGTGTCAGATGTAGGTAACATTAACTACAAACTTAAACACGACACTAAACCGTATAATTATTTCACGTCTAGTCTGTGTACTTCTTTGACTAAAACAATTATTTTTGCTTTCAAGATGAACATATTTAAATACTAAAATATAGAAGACCCATTATTAAACTACGAAAAATCTGCATGTAATCATGATGTTGGTTTTAGCAATAAATGAATATTATACTTTTCAATTATAATTGAAATACTTTTCATAGTATGGCAACTATTATTAATATTTCTGATATTATGATAATAATATAGTAGTAATAATATCCTACACTAAGAACATTTTTCTTAGTATGATTTACGAATACAAAACAATATTACTTTTAAATAAATACATTTACAAGTACTCAGAAATAGGTTAATGTTGGCCGATTTAACATAAAGGATAACTTTATTCTGCCAGTAGTAAGGGATTTCGCGCTGCAAAAGAATAAATTATAGTTTCAAAAACTAAAAGACACGCTTTTATAACAAACCGAACTAAAAAGTACAAAATAATTTTTAAGTGTGAAGAATTTGTTCTATAGCGATATAAAATCAACTAGTTCATTATATTTCAGAATTTTGTAATAAGTATGAAATAAAAACTAATATATATTAACAAAATAATAAATTTTATTGTAAAAAGCATGGGATGCTTTTTAGATACTTTTATCATTACTTTTATAAATAGCTACCAATGAACTATTTATAACATTTGATGTCAAACACCCCACGCTTTTTGACAATACAACTTATTATTTTGTTAATACATGTTAGTTTTAATTTTAAACTTATTACAACATTTTGTTATATAATGAATTAGTTGACTTTATGTCACTATAGAACAAACTCTTCATACTTAAAAATTATTTTCTACTCTTTAGTTCGGTTTGTTATAAAAGCGTGTCTTTTAGCTTTTTTAAAACTATAATTTATTTTCAGCTTTTTAATCCTAAATTTTTCTTTTCTATTTCTTTTTCAAAAAAATTAATGTGAAATATTTTTAAAACTTCTAAATTCGACATTTGTTCTAAACTTTTTGAACATTTTTACCTGCTGTATTAGATTGCAATTACTGTTTTAATTACACTATCGGCTGTTGTGGACTTCCTGTCCCTGGGTAAACTTCGATCCGTAATCCTTCCCCCGAAATCTCGTGTCCCTCTTGTGTGAACTCCGCCCGCGATATTTCCCCTGGATCTCGTGATCCTTTCAGGTCCTCTCTCCGGGCATCTACGTCATCCAATATATATGTATTTATTTAATGCAATTTTCAGGATGCCTGTGGAAACGTGCCTTAGTGACATCTAGTATGTCATAATTGTACTATTTTCTGTAAATTTAGCTCAATCAATGTTTTTCCTGGCGATTCTGGTCAGGACAATCGGAAAAGGTCATGATATTATTGTCTCCTCATCGGTCCTTAACATGTGCGCAAATTTTCAAGTCAGACAACTCTAAGTTGATGAAAATTATGTCGAAAGATTGTTGCATTGATACGTTTATGTAAGTAACTTTTCTTTTTTATTCTGATAATCCTGGGCAGGACATTAGAACAAAGTAATGATATTATTGTATTGCCATTGGTCCTCGATACGAGAGCAAATTTTCAAGTCAATCAGACGAATCTAAGTTGATAAAAATTACGTTACATTGATAAATTTAGCTAAGTCACTTTTTATCCTAGTAATCCTGATCAGAACAGTAGGGTAAAATCATGATATTGTATTGTTATCGATCCTTGGCATGTATGCAAGTTTTCTAGTCAATCAGGCGACTGTCAATTGGTGAAAATTACGGTACATTGATACATTTAACTAACCCACTTCTTAATTCTGAAGATCCTGGTGAGGACTTTAGGACAAAGTTATGATATTACTGTATTGTCATGGGTCCTTGACACGTGTGCAAATTTTCAAGTCAATCAGACAATTGTAAGTTGGTAAAAATTACGTCGAAAAATTTCGTTACGCTGATAAACTTAGCTATTCTTTTTTTATCCTGATGAACCTGGTCAGGACCTTAGGACAACGTTATGATATTATTGTATTTTCATCGGTCCTTGACACGTGTAGAAATTTTCAAGTCAATCTGACGATTGTAACTTGGCGAAAATCACGTCGAAAAATTCCGTTACATGCACACACATACACGTAAACACACACACACACACACACACACACACACACACACACACACACACACACACACACACATACACACACACATACATACTTACAGGTGAAGCTAATATAAAGCGTGTAAAAATCGTCTCTTTGATGGAGCTGGCAGCCGAATCGTTGCTCGATTCCAACGTTTCTCTTTTTCTTGGTCGCCCATGAATGCAACAGTTCGAAGAAATACGTTCTCCAAAGGCGTAGTCATTTGCATGATAAAAGAGAAGAAAAAGTAATACATTTAGTTATATGGAGTGATGCGTGTTTCTGCCCACCTGTACAATACTGACAAGAATAAGCTTATAGTAACCAGCAAGCATGCTGAAGCAGTTAAACAAGTTCAACTTTTTGTTATATTGGTGCTTGAATATAGTTAAACCTTTCACTTAGATAATGCGTATGATAATCTCAGGTGGAGTAGTACTCAGGTTATTTACAGGTATGTAAAACTGAAGACGTAACAGTATACACACACGCGCGCGCGCACACACACACACACACACACACACACACACACACACACACACACACACACACACACACACACACACACACACACACATACACACACATACACACTGAGTGGAAAATACTGCTTTCACCGTGCGTACCAGGGATTCTATATGATGACTAACAAATATGTCCAGTACAATTATTTCCAACCAAGAATAGTTTCGCCGGGAAAGAAAAAAAAAATTGTGTCAACTATTTGAAGCAATACTTTGAAGCTTCTTGATGAATAGATATACCTAAACGTTTATTATTTCCCAACTGTCACACAAACATTCTGTGAACAATGCTGTAATGCATTTCTACCTCAATTCGAATGAATTTAGTCGCAATTTAATGTTAAAATGTCATGGAAAGTTTAATTTTTAAGAGAGATTTGGCAACATCACGATTTAACGTTACATTGTGACTAAATCTATTCGAACTGAAATAAAAAGACGTGACATCGTTCTTCACAGAATGTTTGCGCGAGTTAGTAAAACAATAAGCCATTAATCAAGAAGCTAGATGGCTCCAAATATTTGACACAAACTATTTTTTCGTCGAAATGGTTCTTTATTAACAATAATTGTATTGAACATATTTGTTACACTCATTATGTAGAATCCTTGGTTAACGTATGGTCGAAGCAGTATCTTCCCCTTCCCCTTCCTAATAACTAAGCGATGTGATGCCTCAGTAAGATATGTGACTCGCATTCCCGAGATCGTGAGTTCGATCTTCGCGGCGGACCTTCCGGGATTCTTTGGGAGGGAGAGGTTTCCCCGAGTCGCTAGGCGAGTTCTGGGAAGGTGAATTACGTCCACGAATTTCCTGTTCCTGTATTTCATCTCACTTCTTTCACTTTACCTTCATACTGCTTGGCTGTTTTAGGATTGTAAGTGTCGGCGAGTGTCTCGGCGTTCCATGACATGCAATATGCTCTCTGTAAACCTGCGTCCTCCGGATAGAGGGTGATCTAAGGGTCCTACTCCCTGGAGGAATGTGTAAGTCCGCAGGGGCAGGGAGCAGCTTATAAGAGCTGCCATCGGGAGTTTCAATTTGTAAACTATGTAGAACCTGCCCTCTGCTGTCGTGTCTCCTAGATTCGTTCAACTTCTGTCTCCTCCCGCCTCCGCCCCTTCACCTCCGTCTTCCCGAAGTACTAAGTCTCCCCTACAAAACTTATCATAATTCGTAGCTAGTACGCAAACTCAGCGAGATGGTTCCGCGTTAACGTATGAGGCTCGCATTTGAGAGATCCAGAGTTCGATTCTCGCAGAACGCCCACTTTGACCCGAGTTTTCCTGGTCAATAGGTGAATGGGTTGTTTCCTCATCTACCACCATTTTCTTTTCATCAATTCCCTTTCATTTTATTTCCTTGTCATCTTTCAGATGTACATCTAGGTTTCATGGCGCATGCGGTGCCAGGCAGATGGCGTGTAAGATTGCTCAAAGGAAAAAGTATTCCCTGAAACACTAGAGGGCTGGTTAGTCTGTGATGCCTGTGGCCTTCTGTGGTTACTTCACTTCATTTTTTCCTCGTGGGTGGCGATAGTCACTATAGAACTATGAAGGCCGCATGGTCCTTCGTGGTACAACATGTACCTATAAACCATAAATGGGGAAAATTGACACAATATGTCATTTCCCCTACATCGTACTTTTAACCTCGTCCACTCGGCTACACACGGTTAGCCACCAGGCCACGCCCCCCGCTATTTATCTTCCTCAGAGAACCGATCAGTTCCTCACATTGTGGGTATCAGTGGTGGAATCATGTCGCACAACTAGATAAAAAAGATATGCTTCGAAGCCGAATGAGAACATAAGTATTTTTGTGTCGCTAGCAATAATTAAACATTGTGTTTGCTATGCCAAAAGAAAATTACATTATGTAATCACAATCACGTAATCACAAATCCAGTACATCATGTTTGTGTTCGGTTCCGCCACTGCAAGCCTTGAAACTTCTCTTGTTTGTAAGGACGTGTGTATACGTAAACACACGGAACCGGAAAAGGCAGGCGGGCATTTGGTGATGGGTTAAAGTGCAGAGCGTAAATACTCTATTGCATTCCTATTACCCCTCTTCCCCGTGCCTGCTATAAACCTAATTAGTAGGCAAAGGAGGTCTTTAGCGGACGAATTTATGTTATATTCCTTGTAGGTGCAAGGGGAATACTAGAATACAGTAGGCTTTGTGCGATAGTCAAATATTTTAAAGCTTTGAGATTCCGTTCTCTTTGCACACTTAACATATAAAAAAATGAACAACGATGTTCCAATTCACGAAAATTTTAAGTTTTTGAAACTCACACACATAACAAGGAATATCTCCGAAGTGGTTTACCCTACAAGAAAATTTATTTGGACATAAATTGTGTATTTTAGCAAGATCTACATTTTTGTATAGTATGATTTTTGGTCTATCTCTTACGGTTTACCAGTTATGAAAAAGTGGCCCAGAGTAAATGCGACTACAGGGGCTATAGCCAGAATGCCTATAGGCTATATGCATTCCATTTGTCATAAAATATCTCAAATATGACATATTAATCAAAATCGATAAAGCCATTTTCAAGAAAATAAAAATTTTCCATGTAAAGGGTAGTTTAGCGTGGGACTATTTTCTTCAAAATCTTCGTGTCGCATCCTTGAAAGACATTAAACTTAAATACCAACTTTGGTTTTTAACCTACTTTTCGTTTTTGAGTTATGCTGTCCACAGACTGACAGAAACACACACACACCTCCCTTCCCACCCCCGCCCCCCCCCCCCCACACACACACCCATACACACACGCGCGCGCGGATCTTTTTCTAAAAATTCTTATTTTTTGGATTCAGAGGGTCACAAAACATATATTTGCGGTGAAATGTCGACATCGAATTTTTGGGTGGAATACAATACTTCCCCTACTTACCAGTAGAGAAAGTAAAATAAAATGGCCTGCCGTGAGTACGAACTAAGAGGTTTGAAACAGTTTTGCCTTTGCATTTTCATATTTACTTACAATCTTAGAAATATGTATGGCAGATAAATATGTACCTATATACTTTTAAGCTTAAAACAAACTAGAAGCCGAAAAATTATGAAATTATGGGAATGAAATTTCCATAGACAGGAAGAAGACTTAAGGTTGATAATTTCAAATAATGAGAAACTAATGAGGAATGTTTGGACTATAAACAGGATGGGATAGCGACAGAGGAGCGAGCAGCAGTACGAGCTCTACGAGAGGCAGCAGAAGGCGGCAAGTTAGCTCTCCCTGAAGATTTGGTTCCAGCGGAATATCGCGCTGTTATCACGCAATGGCTAGTGCGGAGGGCAACCTGCCCAATACGATATGTGTGGGATGACTTGGGCCCTTACTTCTGGCCACGATGGATACGTCGAGGAGAGTGCCTCTCCTATGAAGCTGATACAGGTAAATACTGCTTCATTTTGTTACTTCTGTTTGAACGTGGTATATACCAAAGGTATAGTCTATCCTAGAATTAGGTGGCATCACACCTGTGTGTTGGTCAGGCGACTAACGGTGAACTTATGCCGCGTCTGTTTACTTCTGTTGTGCAGCGGTGTTTGCCCGCTCTTCGGCGCGGTAATAGATAGGAGTTGGTTTATGTTTTGAGTAAAAGGTACCGAGTTTTACTAGCTTTGTCAAATTGGTAGTTACATACTGATGCAAGTAAAGGAACACAAAGATATAGGATTCGCTTGAAATAAAATATAACTTATCAGTACGAAGAAATACACTGACGTAACAGTTAAAAACATGGAGAAACATCATGTCATACTTTGACATCTAATTCTTGTGCGACTTAAAGTAATTCACTATAGTTTAGTTACACAAATTAAAACACCCATACGTTTTTCATAATCCTCCTTTGTTGCACTTGGTTTTCTTTCTTTCCTTTCTTTATTTCATCACGGTTTAGAAAACATGTGAGTATGTCTAAGCAAGGATCAACTAAAAGTATAATAGGATCCCTTGGAGAGCCTTCTTGCATGTATATAATTAAATTCCAACATTTCCGCAATCGTTATGTTTCTTTTGCCCGCAGTCTATTTACTATATGCTGCATTGTAACATTTCTTCTCATTTGTTATAGTGCGTGTTAGAAGATTTATATATGTACATATAGGTGATAAGGTAAACAAGCAAAAACATGGTTTATGGTATACATTTTGGATGACATCGTGGTTTACACAATACTTGCAAAACTGCCTACTTGCACATCCTTGAAGGTGGTATCATCGCCCCTAATACACAGCCTTTATTGGACAACAGAACTGTCACTCTTATATCCAATAATATGCTATGAATGCCAGGCTGTACCCAATCAGAGGTAGTGTAATATATGTATTATCCATGTGGAGTGCACTCAGTCCGATAAGATGCCTGACAAACAGTTGGAGCTGCTGCTGCTTATCCCTTATAACACCTTAAGTGTGATGTTCCAATTTAAAGTCGCATCACTAACGTGGCCCAGATTGCAGCAGTAGCACGGAAGCATATATCCACGCACCCAGTCAAAGTACACCGCGCAGCCGGTTCTTAGTTCATTAGTGCTCTCCAGTGGCGACTAGCAGTCAAAATTTTAGGGTAGGCAAAGTGTAACAGTAACAACAACAAACAACAACAACAATAATGATGATGATAATGATAATGATAATGATGATGATAATGATGATGATGATGATGATGATGATAATAATAATAATAATAATAATAATAATAATAATAATAATAATAATAATAATAATAATAATAATAATAATAATAATAATAATAATAATAAACCCCGTTTATCCGAAATATAGGGGGCGAAGTCATTGCGGATAACGCAAACAATATATTGTTTGGTTGTTTAATAAGAGCAGAGTGAATGAGTGTGACTTACGGACGAATTACCGCCAAAACTAAAATCACGAGTGTCGGCAGACTTTTTTCCAGGGGGGGGGGGGGGCACATGTTGGAAATTTGCAATCATATAATATTAAATCATTATTTTACTGTCAAAATTTATAGTATTTGTTGCAGATAACCGTATTAATTTGTGCTAAACAAAAATTGTTCTTTACATCAAAATTAAAATAATAGTTTAAAAGTCATTAACTGACTGCACATTAAGTTCACCAACTTCCAAGGGGGGGGCCGTGGCCCCCCTTGCCCCCGTTTCGCGACGCCCATGACTAAAATAGATTAAGAAATTGAAAAATTGTCTGACTGCAGCTTTGTGTTAAATAGCTAAAACACTCCTCTTTTCATTGTCAGTGCGCCGCGAAAGCGAAATTTATAATAGTTCACTAATTAAGTCGGTCATACTGGTATTACACAGAGATAACGACAGATTCAGATCTCTGAGATCTTCGTTCGTGGAGTATGGCTGTTCGGAAAATGTCGCATAAATTCGGATTTGGGCAGGCAAGTGTTCGGACTGCTGGCAGACGCGTCTACGCATGCTCGGAGTGCATATACAGACCGAATGTTTCCTTATCCCTGTTCAAGGGCCTCGTACTGAGGAAATGGGGCCGGGCCGGCAGAGGTTAAGCTAGCCTGCTCTCCACTACCCAAGTTCCATGTGTATCATTTCTGCCACGCGTTTCAAGCACGCAGCGCAGTTTTGATGAATCGGAATTGAGATTAAAGGATTTGATCATGCGCTGGTCATTATAACCGAGAAAACTTTTCTTGAACTGCAATTTAGGGGAAAATGACGGTTCAAATGATAAAATGCAGAATCATAGTTAAACATTATTTGTTGATGTATTACGATAGGGTAGGCAATGCCTACCCTGCCTACCCTGAGGAGCCGCGCTTGGTGCTCTCTGTAAAATAGCAGTCGGTTGGGACAATAGCAATATGATCTTTGTATTCACAAACATACACACGCATGCAGTATATAAATCAAGAATGTACCTAATGTTTCATAGCAGAGTTGGGAACACACACAAGGCGGAAAGCCACTACGCAGAGAGAGATCGAGTACACTGTCTCTTTTATTCTCGCTCGCTATGCTCAGAGCAGTGCTATTGCACAACCTGCACTTCTTGTGTAGACTATAATACAAAAGAAGCAAACGCGGAAGACTATCATATAGCACTTAGACTGATGTTAGTCTCACACAAAAGAGCGGCAATACTAGGTTCAATACCGACCGTAACAGAGCTAGTCGTTATTAGAACTAATCTTCAAAGGCCAGAACTGCGCAAAATGAGCATATGCCCAGTTGTAGATGGCTTCAATTATCCATCCTTACTTTCTTGTACGAGTGCCCAGGCCTTGAAGATCGAAATCTAAACGTTGAATAAAACATTTAATGACGAATGGCAATTTCGTATCTTATGACTAAACATTGCAACGAAATTCTGTGCGTTACATTAAAAAACATCGTATCTACAGCATGTAGATATGGTCCATGTTACTCCAGCATAAATAAGTTTTTTTATTTCTAACATCGCTGTTGTGCATTCACTTCCCCCACCCCCACCCCCACCCCCCGACCCTCCTAACAAACAGCGCTGGATATGAAGCAGATTCGGATGCGACAAAACTAATGAAATATATTTGGCAAATCAGAACACGAAGAAGAATAAAGCAATGGCTAGGAGCCGGTTTACACAACAGGTGTGTATGCATTAAAGCAACTATTATATAATATGGCGTCAATATTGATATTTGCCTAGAGGAAAATGTAGTAGAAAGTCCAGAGAAATATTATTTGCTTTTGGGAGCTAATCATGATATGCTAGTCCAGTTTTATTGATCCTCCAAGAAGCTAAAGTCAAGCTTACCTCCATTGAATATTCTTGGCTTTTATGCATCTACAATCTCTTGTTTTATACGAAAATATTATAATTATGTGTCTAAAAATAATACATAATGTGAATGATCTAACTGAATTTCATTCGCGTTAGATGGTTTTCTTTGTAATTTAATTTTGCCTTTCAACTTGTTTCTTCTCACAAAATAATTATTTACCTACCATGGTATTGAAATAATTATGACAATAAACACCCACTTGTGGTCATTTAAGTTATCGAAAACTATGAGCACTTGAGAGCACTATGAGCACTATGAGCACCAAGACTGTCGAAGCGGTGTGTCTTTTCTACTAAACGTAAAGCGGTAGTAATGGAGTTGCGCGCATAGTTCTTGACCCTGCAAGCAGCGTGCACGGGTTCGACCCACAACCATCAGTCTCCAGTCTACATACGATTAACCGAGTGGGATTAACCGGCTCAGGCGGTAACGTCTGTGGCCCGCATTCGGGAAGTCGCGGGTTCAATCCCCGTGGCCACGCACTCTGACATAGGTTTTTTCCGTGGTTTCCCCATCTCTTAGGCGAATGCTGGGGCGCGTTATTTCATACGGTTTCCTTTCCTATACGGTTTCCAACTACTGGTTCAATGCTCAATAAAAACATACGCGCACAAGAACAGCTTTTACCATAGGAAGAGCTAGGTAACATTGGTGGAATCTTGAACGCTACACCGAATAAGGCACTCACAAAATTAGCACAAGGGGGTTTCGGTTTCTTCTGGACAAGACCTACGTTTTCTACAGATCTAAGAGTGTGTAATATATACATTACGATTACTGCAATTCAACTAAACAAAAGAATTTCTTAATGACTATTTCATACATAGAGGCATTAAATTATCATATGCGAATTATCAGCTGCTCATCCGTTTGTTTAGTCGAATTACACTAATCGTAATAAACATATTTTAGGTTATTATTTTCTCTACTACGTATAGTAAGTAGAGGAAGCATTGTATTCCACCCAAAAATTCGATGTCGAGATTTCACAAGAAATATATTTTTAAGCTCCCTGAATTAAAAAAAAAACGCATTTTTTGAAAAAGGTCCGTCTGTGTGTATGTGTGTGTATGTGTGTGTATGTGTGTGTGTGTGTGTGTGTGTGTGTGTGTGTGTGTGTGTGTGTGTGTGTGTGTGTGTGTGTGAGTTTGTGTTTGTGGACAGCATAAATAAAAAACGAAAAGTCGGTTAAGAACCAAATTGGTATTTAAGTTTAACATCTTTTCGATTTTGATTAAAATGCCGTATGTTTATGATATTTTTATGAGAAATTAAATGTATATTTTCAATTTTCTGGCTATAGCCATGTAGTCCTGTTTATTCTGGATGAATTTTACATAACTGGTAAACCGTAAGAGATAAACCAGATCTTACTGTACAAAAATGTAGATCTTGCTAAAACTCACAATTCATGTCCAAATAAAAGTTTTTGTAGAGTGAACTATTTCGCAGATATTCTTTGTTATTTGTGTAAATTTTGGAAAACTTAAATCTTTCATCAAACGGAACATCATTATTCAATTTTATGTCGACCGTGCAAATAGAACGGAATTTGAAGGCTTTAAAAGATTTGCCTATCGCTCAAAGCTCAAAGTATTCTAATATTCCCCTTATCTTGTAGGTGCACTGCAAGGAAATAAGCAATAAGATAACTTATGCAAATGTGTATCTCAACTAACACGAAGAACATAGAGGAATAGGAGGAATAGTATGAATGGTTAGTACAAAAGTAGAGCAAGTCATGTGAATGCATTACATCAGATTTTTTTGTAGAATTTACCATTTTTGGCTCGGATCTTTCAATATAGTATTTAAATGCTAATTTAAATTTAAAGTCAGATTCTTATATTACTTGTGATAATTGGTACAAAACAAAAGAGTGACCAGGTGATGATTAGTATATGATAATTTAACGCCTCTGTGTATGAAATAGTCGATATAATTCGATCTTATTCGTCAGTTCAGAATCAACAAGCTAGTTTATTGGCTGCATTAAGTTCAAATTGCTCTTCATTTCTTACATCTTCGTCTTTATCTTTACTATCGATCTTTGCAAATGAAACCTTTACAATGTAGATATTTATCCGCAGAAACATCGGCTTTTTATTGTATTATTTCTTTTCATTAATCATGAAAACCATGAATGCGAATTACTACAGAAAATCGTTATTTTAGTCAACCAACTAGCACTTTCGTTGCTGTATTGCCGTGTTTCCGTCTCTCTCTCTCTCTCTGTTTTTTCCCCTCTTAGTACATGTAGGTATCATTTTCCAGCCGTTCAGGTTATTGATTCACGTCTTAGCAATCAATCGCCTTCAGGTTCCACGCCACAAAATGTACATTGGTGTAAAAAGATCACTCACTCCACTCACGGAGTTCTAGGAAATAATAGGAAAGAGCATAATTGGAATTGGAACCAATCGCAGTCTGGCTGTCAAGGTCTTTTTGTACGTTCACTGGAAAATACCTTTTGTCGAGCGTTTCAAATGTTTTGAAAGCACGTCTATATAATGGGTATTATATTGCCTTTGAAATTCCATACTCTTACTACGTTTCAATGCAGAATTGAACTCGATTTGAATCCATTCCCATTTACGCATTTTCATGTAGAATTCAATCCGGAAATTAGATTGAACATCATCCATGCAACGAGATTTCGATCCGATCCCACTAAATAAGCGCATCAACCAGTGGTTGAGCTTAGTTTGGATCTGCGTTTCTATGCGGTATTCAATCCGAAGAACTCAAATCTATTTGAATTTGCCATGGAAACGTAGTATATGTTAATGAGAAACAATCGAATGGTGACAGCACATCAAAAAATGAGGAAGTATTGAAATGAATATCAATGAACATTTTGGAAATGGTTATGACCAGGGAGAGGGGTTTTAGTAGATAAACAAAGGAATGACATTAACAGCAGGGAGTATAGAGCTGGCAGCTAGCGTGAGGGTTGAGGAAACGACACGCCCACCCCTGCACAACAGCCTGTTTCTTGCGACTGTGGTATGTTATATTTGATTGTTTTCTTTTTTTCTTCTCTCTATTGTGTCTGTCCAATAACACAAAATGGTTCACTACTTGTTACGGACGGGACTTCTTATATGAAGAAAGCTGCCACAGCAATGCAGTAAGCATTTCCAAAATTAAAACTTGTCTAGCACATAGCCTCCACCAAGTTGCAGAAGAAATTATATGTATCCTCTTTTCCAGATGTAAATGCTTTTATAGCCAACACGAAAAAGATATTTCGCAGAATACCCTCCAAAACCAAGATAGTTCAACAGATGGCACCTGGAATTCCCTTGCCTCCACGACCAAATGTAACTCGGCGCGGGACATGGCTACAAGCTGCAGCATATTATACTCAATATTACCATAGAATTGTGAACATAATAAAAGTCTGTGACGTGAAGAAAAAAGTCGCAATACGGGCAGTGAAGCAAATAATTCCACCAGCCTTGTTTGAAGGTCTTTCATACATTGGGAAGAATTTCAGTAATATAGTAACCGCAATAATATATTAAGTCATGTGCATCAAAAATGCTCGAGACTATTAAGACAATAGAACAAGTTTTAGAACGACAGAGTCAAGTTTTTATACGCTCCTGTTACGTCTGGAACGTAGTTTTTTCAAAATACAAAAACTTTCTATGAGCAAATCGGATGCGACTTACTTTCCATAAATTTAGGAAATACATTATTGCACATTGCAATAACCACTCCTCGGAATTTCAGATGGGGTTTAGAAGAGGGAGGAGAACAGTTGATAATCTATTTACTATAAAGACTTTGGTAGATAAATATTTGAAAGTTAAAAGAGGAAAGTTGTATATGGCCTTTGTTGATTTAGAAAAAGCATATGATCGAATTGAGCTTCATTTGTTATGGCACAAACTGTTGAGTAAAGGAGTGAGTGAACAAATGGTGAAAACTCTCAAAGCATTATATAAAGACCATACCTTTTGTATAAGAGTGGAGGAGGGAGTTGTAACAAGAGAAATCCAACAAGAGAAAGGCCTTAGGCAAGGATGTAAGTTGAGTCCGGTTCTTTTTAATCTTTATATTGATGATGTATTAATGGATATTGGGAGAAATAATAACTTTATGCCTGTTATTAATAACATACAGATTCCAGGACTACTTTTTGCAGATGATCTAGTTGTAGGTTCAATCACAGTGAATGGCTTAAATCAGTCCTTACAAGTATTAAATAATTACTGTAAAGAATGGAGCCTAAAAGTGAACCAGGACAAGACACAGATCATAGTTTTTAAAAAAGGAGGGAAATTGAGCAAATATGAAAAATGGAGGAATGAAAATAAAAAAGAGTATAGGGTAGTGAGAGAATGCATTTATCTAGGAGTGAAGTTAGATAGTAGTGGTAATTGGGAAAAACAAAAGAAATTTGCATTAGCAAAAGGAAAAGGGGCTTTATCAGCAACCAGAAACTGCAAATACAAAGTACCTAATATAAATGTTAAATGGTTAGAAAATGTATACAATATGGTAGTTGAAGCAAAGATGTTATATGGGACAGAAGTATGGGGATTAGGAGGAGGTTGGGAAGTCATAGATGAGGTGCATAGAACTTTCTGCAAAGAATTGCTTGGATTACCAAATGCAACTGTTAGGCAGGTAGCACAAATAGAACTGGGAAGGGTAACAAGTAAGGGGAAGATTATGGAGAGGGCACTGAAATACTGGTTTAGAATATTGAATTTGGAAGAAAGGAACCTGTTGAAACAGTGCCTACTATATCAAGAAAAACGCCTAAAGAATAAGGGTTGGGCAGACTGTCTCAGAAATAACTTGGAAAGTAGTGGTTTAGGGGAAGTATGGAGGAATAGAGAAAATAATATACACAATTTTTGGAAACTGGCAAGAAAAAGATTTGACGATATAGAAATACAAAACATATTTAGTGAGATAGCTGAAAAGAGATCCTTAATTTTTTATGTACAAATGAAAAACTCTTGGGGTAGGGAGAAGTATATAGACGTGACAGATAAAGAGGAGCGAGAAGGCATTGCATGGATGAAAGCAGGAGTATGGAGATTAAAGGGTCTAAGGAAGGGCATTCCTCAAAACCAATGTCCTATATGTGGTGGAAATGAAGACATAGAACATATAATATTTAAATGTATTGGGACTGAAGGTTGGAGAAGAGAATATATTAATAAGAAATGGTCGAATATGAATAGAAATAGATCTATAGTTGAAATGCTTCATAAAGACAGTAAGAGGGTAGGAAGATTTTTACATAAGGTGAAAAATAAATGGATCTGGACAGTAAATAGAGTTGAACAATAAGATATAAGTGATAGAATAAGTTAGAATTAAGGAATTATTGTAGAATAAGAATATGACTGGCAATGAGCCAGGGCTGAACACCGGTCATATTCACATGTATATAGATTAGTAAATAAAAAAAAAAAATATAAAATAACCACTCACTATGATGTCTCTAGCTAAAATTCTAGACATTAAAACCTTAATAAACATGAAGTTAATTGCGCGCTTCAAATGGGTAAACATTCATTATTTGCTGCCTAGTAACGCCCCTTAACCCTAGTATTCCTACCTTTGAAGCAGGGTGTACTCTGTGCTGTCTTCCAGTCTACTTGTTTACAAGAGCGCTGCAAGGTCGCCGGCCGGCGCTTCTACTTCCCGTTGTAGGTGCACGGTTAACTTGATGGAATTCTTACTAAAACCCGCTCCCTGGTTATGACAAATTATTTGAAATAAATTATTCTATATTTTAAAAATATCTACACTGTTTATGTGCTACTATGTTTTTCTTTCCATCTAGTGCATTATCAATTATGCAAAATTCATTCAGAATATAAACTACATTGACGTTCATGGGCATTCATAGAAAATGTAGACCATATAAATTTTACTGGTTATTTAAATAGGTACTAAACATGGGGTCTTAAATATTGTTAGTCTTTTTGAGAAAGTGTTTTTCACGGTCTACCATGATTGCACAACAGTGGGGTGCTGCATATCCATAATGCGTTTGCGCAAGTAACTCAAACTTAATACGCGTATTTTTGTTTTTAGGTTGACATCAGGTTTAGATGATACGGCAATTTTCCGTCCTACATATCAGACTGCGGACTGGCACGCGACTAGGCCCACCTTCTGGTTAAGAGTTGTAACATATGTATTAAACATTAAAATGATGAAATGATTAAATTTTGTACTTGGCATACTTTATACTAAAAATTGTGCTTGCACGCGTCAGTGCTAAATTGTTACAACTTCATATTTTCAACTAGAGATTGTCATGCGAGGGCTGTATTCAAATGGGAAATGCATTTTACAAAAGCAATACGAGATATTTGACCTGATCTTTATTTCTTTGTGTAATTTTCCATCTCCTTTTCTTTGTTTTCTACTTTCCTTATTTTATTGGCCTGCAGGTGCATTAATTTTCAAACAAGCTTCCGTTCGAACGTTTTTTAAAACTGAAATTTGGTAAATATTTATAAAATCGGCTTCTCGATAAAATGAACGAAATTAGTGCAATCGATAGATTTTGTGCTTCTGATTACGATTTCGAAAGTTTCATTTGTCGGTCAAGCTTCGTTTTGTTATTTATAAGCAAATTTCGTACGGGTGCTGCGACGGTTTTATTGCGCTTGCGTGGTGGATATTTCGCAAAACAATATTTATAAACGACTATTATATGCGCTAATATGACTTATTAATGTATTTACGATGAATAGCCTAAACACGGGCTAAATTTCGATGACACAGCACCCTGTCATCCCGACCATGTACACACTAACCTACTAACCTAACCTAATCTAACCTAACACGGGCTGAATTTGGCTGTAAATTTGTAACTTAAGTGTAAAACACGGCGCCATGCGGTAATGGAGATTTATGACCTTACACTACAACAATTTCAGCGCCTTGTGCTATCCACGAAACCAAAGTTTTTATTTAGAAACAGAATTTCTGCTCTAATTTCATTGTAAACAGGTTATTAAATCATTTTAACGCATATAATAGTCATTTATAAATATTTATTTGCTAAATATCCGCCACACAATAAACAATCTATCCATTGCGCTATATTTAACTCATTTTCTCGAGGGGTCGATTTTATACATAATTTACTGAAATTATTTTGAAAATGTCAGGATGTGAGCTGTATAATAAAGTACCTCACATATGCTCATAGCGTAGCTTCAGACGACAGCTCGGCCCCTACTACAGGGTTAAATATGGCCTCTTCAGTTTTATGAAAGTTGCATCAACAAGATAGTCGCTAAATTGTTCGGTCTTTCGGCATAACGGCTTATTCTCAGTCATAAAAACAAAACAATCACCTACTTCATGTGGAGGCAGATATGACAAACCAAAACAGTATTTAAGCCACTTACCAGTCAGACGAATTGTCCTTGAATACACCTGTTAGACCAAGTAGTTCGCTACGCCATCAAGCCTGGCCGAGATTAAACCTACAACCATAGGCAAGATGTTTTTGGTGATAATTATTTTAAAAATTCTCATTCATAATTTAATATAGTGGCGTTTTGTGTTGAATACTAAACATTTACATTAATTTCGCACTAATTTTTGGGTAAAATTAACATACATAGGCATTACTCAAATTAACATTAACAGGAAAGTAATGTTACTGTAACATTATTGTTCAAAAGTTCTCCAATTTGAAACAGTTTATTATTATCATGACATGAATTACTACATATGTCACACATCACACATCAGGGCCATTGCCCACCAATCAGCAGCACCAAATTGCAACATACCAGTTGTGATACTTTCATTTGTCATAGTTGTCCTTTTGATTGTCACAACCAAGTTATATGTAGACAAAAATCTCTCACTGTCAGCAGGGACTTTTCACAGAAAAGGTGATAACATTCACCTTTTGCTTTGAGTGCTAAGAGTGCTATTACTATATGAAACTTGCTACTATGGCCTGTTATACAATAGCACAAAGTTCTTTGTAAAACAGAAGTAAATCAAAATCGCTGTCACTACTTTTAATTACATTTAGTTTGTTGACTGCTGCCATTAAATTATTGCGTTCACTGATTACTCACACTTGACTTAGTAATTAATGTAATGGCTCAAAGAAATAGTCTAAAGCTTTTATTGTTACTATATCCTCAGTTTATTTTGCCATAATGGATTCCAATTTAGACAAAGTCATGCGAGAGAAAACTTTTAAACTCTCTTCCATTTTATTCCTAGCATTGTGTTCCATGCGTTCTGCAAAGGCACTTACTTTGTTCCCAATCATACCACGATTTCCTTTCCATCATTTCCCTTCATTACATTTCCTTATCATCTTTCAGGTGTACTTTCTGGCGTGCAGTGTTGGCAGTGCTGGGCAGATGTCGCGGATGACTGCGCATTGTAACTGCTGTTCTCGACACTAGGTGGCGTTTGGCCGGTCTTGTCCTCCGTCGGAGTGAAGAGACGCTCAGCGCGACACCAGTAGTGATGACTGCTTGGCGGGGCCTGGCCCGGGATGAAGAGATCTCAGCACTTGTTAGGGACTTACGCGCGTCTCTGTGGCCTGTCTAACACTGTGTGGCACCTTCGGTTCTCTCATTTCATCCCTGTCTCCTGGGGGAGGTAGCCACAATAGATCTCTGTAAGTCGAAGTGAGCGAGGTGTCCCCTCTGTGTCTGTACCCCATACCCTTTTGTTCCCGAACCGACCACTCTAATATTTCACATTTGGCTCTCAGCGAGTTAATTTCGGGGAAAAACAAGGCGAGATGCAGGTTTTTCTTTATATTGAAACTCTAATATTGGACCTGTTATTAACCTTCGTGCAAACATTGCTTCTAACTTCACAATTTCGCAGCAACTGACATAGTTAAGGTAACCGTTAAACAAATTTTGTGCGGGAGCAGAACGTTTTTCTTTCTTGGAAAAAACCAACAATTGTATCAAAATAGGACGCAACATAAATGACTGAATGAAACTATCGCAACTGGCAATGGAAACAATTTTGCTTCTAAATTTGGTTGGTGTTCAGTGATATATTGTTTTTATTCATTTTTTAACTTCCAAGCATTTCGGAAAACATTCTTAAAACACTTGTTTTTCTCCCATATTTCACCTAAGAAGTTGAACTTATTGCACCAGCAGGTGAATCCATATAAATGTTCCCCAATTACTACTTTGATCGATTTTTCACATTTAAGCATATAAGGAGCACTGTCAAAACTGCCTGGCACGTTGTCGTTGCATTTGCTGCTTCTAGGAAAGTGCACGAGTCTAGATATAACTGCTGGCAATTTTCACCATCCAAGGTTCCGAAGATAACTGCAAAAACAGAGTTACCGCCGCGATCTGTTGTTTCTTCACAATATTCGGCAAGGGAAGTGCTCGGTTCAAGCAGATCACTGTTCAGTTGAAGCTTTTCAAGTTTCCTCCCCATTCCGTGCTCACTAGAGACATCGTCGATCAGCGAGCAATTCTGTGTCCGTGAATATGGTGCCACCTGTTTGTTACCGTAGGAAATTTTTACTAAAAGCAGTCGTTTCGCCAATGACAGGCAGCTCATGAAAAACCGACGTATAGTGTAATTTCTTTCCACACACCACCTGGCGGGGCCTTTCAGATAGCGAAAGGTTAATATAGTTAAGTTTGGTTTAAAGTTAATTAGGCGAGAGGTCAGAGTTACACTATATGGCAACAAGTTCCATCACTTCATGAAGAACCGCGGATGAACATGTACTTTCGTATATTTTCAGCATACGTCGACCTTTCGTAGTCTGCCTAGGTTCTTCACAAAAAAGGCAGGTTTAGCAAAAACGTACCACATGTGCATGAATATTTTAATTGGATCAGCTGCTAAAAGTGTAGCGTAAATCAGCTTGTTGGTGTTGATACTTATGTCATCTGATATTTTGTCTTAACGAAGAGGATCCTCAAGATAAGGTAATTAGGTTAGAAGTATTTTTATCATTTTATTTAAAATTTGATGTGCTGCACTCACATATTTTCTCTGCTCACTCTTCTACAAACTCTTATTGTTTTATTTACTCCATATTAATCGAGAAAGAGATTTGCAAAAATGGTTTTACTACTTGTTTTCTTGTACCAATGGGAATAAGAGAACACGGTACGCTTAAGCGGTGGTCAAATCTTTTAAGAGCTGGTCGCTATGTGATGGCTTTAAAAATCCTTTTGCTTTGCGCGAAAACTGGGGAGGAAAAGAATAACGACTTCCTATTTGAGAAAACTTTAAGCATTAGAAATTTCAAACCATTGACATGGAATATCTCAGAAATGGTTAACTTTACAAAAAATAGTCCTACTTGACATAAATTGCGCGCTTTAAGAAGATCTATGTTTTTTGTGCAGTAAGATTTTACCTATTCTTGCGATATGCAAATCATCCAGAATGAAGACTTCGGAGGCTATTTTCAAAAAATTCATGATATAGATTTCATTTCTCATGACAATATTTTAAAATACGGTAACTTAATCAAAATCGTTAGAGTCGTTTTCGAGAAAATCGAACTGTTTCAAAAAAAATTCCGTGTAAAGTTTGTAACGGGGAATTTCTTTTAATATTGAATGAACAGACGCACGCGCGCGCGCGCGCACGCACACGCACACACACACACACACACACACACACACACACACACACACACACAGATCTACTGAAGACGGTTTTATGAGAAGGGGAGAGGGTTTCATGGAGTGTGAAAGCATGTATTTCCCTGAAATCCCGGTTTAAATTTTTCGGTGGAAGACAGCACTTACTCGAATTCCTCTTAAGTACAGTAGATAAGGTGAAAATGGGACGTAGTTTGTGTTTTTTGAGTGTAATTTCAATACAATCGTCAAACGCTTATAGACCAAAGAAGAGGTACGAAGGGACGCTCAAGCTATAATGAAAACAGCTTGTCCATGTCATTGGTAGTGTGGTAACTTTTAATTTGGTACTTTTCTGAGCAATTCAACCTGTTATTCATGTTTAGTTCTATACAAAACTGAAGTTACTGACTGAACTTACTTCTTGCTAAGTCTTGTCGCAGAATCTTATGCTCCTACAGTTTTGAGGAGGCTTCCTGGTGCTTAGTTATGTACCTAATAAACTCTTACTTGATGTTTATATAACTTAGAAGATACCATCTGCACAATTCTTCGTTGTCATAACAACATACTATGTATAAGAAACAACCTGCTGTTTTGTTGTTACAGTGACAGAAGCAAAGAACTCGAGTAAACCCACGTGCAGTTGGCCTCCAGGTATGATGTGTGTTCCTGGACTCGCTCGAAATCTCCAGATCCTCAGGTGGCACTGCAGGTACCACTAACTTTATTATAACATTATTAAACTTGCCTCCTTTCTTTATATTGCATCATAGAAAAGTTATAATCCTGTTTTAACTTCAAAAGTTTTTATAGTGTTCATAATTAGGCTTCTCAAAGCATCATATCACGTATTAATGCATAAATTTATCGAGCAGGATGATCCGGAATGTAAACAAGAAACCAAAGGCTGAGGCAGAAGTTTCGAAACACTTTCTATGTGTAACAGGAATTTTTAGAAATCTCTGGCTCTGTACTTCTCATTTTCCCCTCTCTAGTGAATCGATAACGGCATGAAGAAAAATTTAATCGCTATCGTTTAATATTGTACAATTACAAAATTAATAAAAGAACAAACCAACTATGCACAGGTATTAAGAACTCTAGGCAATGTATGGATTTCAGTAAAAACCAGTATAACAAATTATATTTCAGAAATAGAAAATATGCATGGAACACAAATATTAGCGTAGAAAGCAATGAGACCTTTCAATCAAAAAGAGAGAGGCGCTGCAAATATTAATGTTATTGACAAGGAACAACAAAATAGCATTATAAAACATGTGCTATAAAATAAAAGAATGAGATCAAATTATAAAGAGTTTGAAGAAAAGCCAATTCAATAGATTTGATTACATTTGACGAGCTACAGACAGAATTGAATGTTCAATAAACTATTTCTGCAAAGATTTATTTGGATTAACATGAAATAGTTACAAATGTAAGCTTTCGTAGGAGCAGTTTGTAGCAGCTAAATGATATCACGTAGAGAAAGTCATGTGAATGTAACACATGAGATTTATACTTTCTGTGCTACGAACTTACGGTAAGTAGAGAAAATGTTACATTACACCCATAAATTCTGTAATGATTTCACCGTAAATATATGTTTTGAGGCCCTCTGAAGCCAAAAGAAGTGTTTTTAGAAACATTATTACAATTTTTGAACCATTAATAACGGATACCTGTGAAACAGCTTATACTATTATGCCATAAAATTTATTTGAAATAAACCGTAACCAAAGCGATCTAGATTTTTATGTAGTAAATTATCTTCTATGGCCTAATGTATATCAGTTATACAAGATTACAAGAAAATCCTTCTGAGTTAAGAGAATTCACAGGCAATTTTGAGAAAATTACATATATATATAATTATTTATCAGTAAATATCTTGAATACATGGTATTTTAATAAAAAGTGTAAAGCCATTTTGTAGAAAATAATACTTTTCGAAATATGTTCTTTGTAAAGAGACTTAGTTTGCGGTGGGGATTTTCTTGAAAATATTCGTGTCGCATGTTTGGAAGATGCTGAACTTAAGTATCAAGTTTGGAACTTATCCCGGTTTTGATTTTGAGTCACGCTATTCATACATACGCACACATATACGCACACGTATACTTTTATAAAAATTCTCTTTTGGACTCAGGAGGGTCAATCACGTATTTTCGAAGGAAGTCTCGCTATCGGGTTTTGGATGCAATGCAATGCAATACCTCCACTACCTACTGGTACGTGATAGACAGAGTACAAATGTGAAAAAACTAGAGATTTGATCTACAGATTGTTCTTAGTAGTGGTAGCAAACTGGGGAATTTACAAATGCAATAATAAGCAAAAACAAAATTAATGATAACATGTATCCCCGTGGACAATAAATATAAAATAAATGAATAAATAAATAAACAAACAAACAAATAATAAATAAAAAGAGTCATGTCTGGAACGTATATATGCCTATATCCATACATACAGACACGCATACACACATACATGATAGGCAGTCAGGCATGTCTACTTGTTGAAAAGTGCAAGTTATTTGGTACTTGTGGAACTGTTCTCTATCGTAAAGGTAGCCTCGCGTTCCGGACATGACCCATTTTTGTCCAGTGGTGTACAACGCAGTAAACAAAAGAAAGCTTTCAATCCTTTCCCTAATGCTCGGAAAACCTAGGAACTCCAAATAATAGATAGCCTATAGATAGATAGATAGATAGACAGATAGATAGATGGATGGATGGATGGATGGATGGATGGATGGATGGATGGATGGATGGATGGATGGATGGATGGATGGATGGATGGATGGATGGATGGATGGATGGATGGATGGATGGATGGATGGATGGATGGATGGATGGATGGATGGATGGATGGATGGATGGATGGATGGATGGATGGATGGATGGATGGATGGATGGATGGATGGATGGATGGATGGATGGATGGATGGATGGATGGATGGATGGATGGATGGATGGATGGATGGATGGATGGATGGATGGATGGATGGATGGATGGATGGATGGATGGATGGATGGATGGATGGATGGATGGATGGATGGATGGATGGATGGATGGATGGATGGATGGATGGATGGATGGATGGATGGATGGATGGATGGATGGATGGATGGATGGATGGATGGATGGATGGATGGATGGATGGATGGATGGATGGATGGATGGATGGATGGATGGATGGATGGATGGATGGATGGATGGATGGATGGATGGATGGATGGATGGATGGATGGATGGATGGATGGATGGATGGATGGATGGATGGATGGATGGATGGATGGATGGATGGATGGATGGATGGATGGATGGATGGATGGATGGATGGATGGATGGATGGATGGATGGATGGATGGATGGATGGATGGATGGATGGATGGATGGATGGATGGATGGATGGATGGATGGATGGATGGATGGATGGATGGATGGATGGATGGATGGATGGATGGATGGATGGATGGATGGATGGATGGATGGATGGATGGATGGATGGATGGATGGATGGATGGATGGATGGATGGATGGATGGATGGATGGATGGATGGATGGATGGATGGATGGATGGATGGATGGATGGATGGATGGATGGATGGATGGATGGATGGATGGATGGATGGATGGATGGATGGATGGATGGATGGATGGATGGATGGATGGATGGATGGATGGATGGATGGATGGATGGATGGATGGATGGATGGATGGATGGATGGATGGATGGATGGATGGATGGATGGATGGATGGATGGATGGATGGATGGATGGATGGATGGATGGATGGATGGATGGATGGATGGATGGATGGATGGATGGATGGATGGATGGATGGATGGATGGATGGATGGATGGATGGATGGATGGATGGATGGATGGATGGATGGATGGATGGATGGATGGATGGATGGATGGATGGATGGATGGATGGATGGATGGATGGATGGATGGATGGATGGATGGATGGATGGATGGATGGATGGATGGATGGATGGATGGATGGATGGATGGATGGATGGATGGATGGATGGATGGATGGATGGATGGATGGATGGATGGATGGATGGATGGATGGATGGATGGATGGATGGATGGATGGATGGATGGATGGATGGATGGATGGATGGATGGATGGATGGATGGATGGATGGATGGATGGATGGATGGATGGATGGATGGATGGATGGATGGATGGATGGATGGATGGATGGATGGATGGATGGATGGATGGATGGATGGATGGATGGATGGATGGATGGATGGATGGATGGATGGATGGATGGATGGATGGATGGATGGATGGATGGATGGATGGATGGATGGATGGATGGATGGATGGATGGATGGATGGATGGATGGATGGATGGATGGATGGATGGATGGATGGATGGATGGATGGATGGATGGATGGATGGATAGATAGATAATAGACAGAACCTATAAGTGTTGGGACTTTCGGTGTGCATGGCAGGTGCTTGCTCTCTATAATTCCTTGCCCTCCGGATCGTGGCAGATTTTCGAGTTCCTGTCCCCTTCCCCAAGGGACGTAAAACCCGCAGGGTGGAGGAGGAGCTGGAGCACGAGCTGCCACCGAAGAGTTCAAATCTATAGTTGTTAGGTATCATGTCCTCTGTTGTCGTCTCTCTGCAGGTGTAACCGCCCTTCGCATCTTCTCACTTCATCCCTCTCTCCCAGGGGCACCCTCTCAGGGCATAGGCACAAAAGGACTATGGTCGAGGTGCTAAATCCTCGCTTCGAACCTTGTCTAATCTATCTAATATAACTTATGCCTGTAGTAAAAGAAGAAGAAGAATAAGAAGAAGAAGTGAATTAAGTTTATTCCCAGTTTAGTCGATAAATATACTTGCCTTGTATAGAAGAAGGAAACTTCGCTCAAATGGTTAGCTGAACCTGTTTTCCATAGACTTTCGGAAAGGAATGAAAACGATACGGTAAGATGTCCACAGACCCAGTTCTCAAGATATTCAGGTGTTTCAAGTGGAAGAACACTGTACTTCGCCCCTCGCTGTGTGGTTGGGCAATCGTTTCGAAGAACACACATTTCTATGTTAACGCTCCTCGTATGGAGGATTTACACCTCCTTCTACAAGACTTACAGGTGGGAGTCTACGATTAGATGCTTGTGAAGAGCAGACTGACTCTGGATCAGAGAGTTGCCGAGATGGATGATCAGCGCAAAGCCTGGTATGACCGTGAGAAATGAGATATGAAAAGACAGTGAAATGGATGAAAGGATAGGTGATTATGGAGCAATTGTTGGAATGAATGGCTGGCAAACCTGGAGAAACCCGATAAAGCTCACCTAAACGCCACTTTGTCTACCACAAACTGCGGTCCAATGGGTCCAATGAGATTGAACTCGGGCTACCTTAGCGAACCCTAAAAGCAAAACGTTACAAAACACTTTAAATTGTTTTATATCTCGTCTAGGCAGTGATTTTTCAGCCAGGCAGAGGATATTGTTTGCGGAATTATCAGGATGTTGCAGTTTTGTCAATTTTCAAATCTCTTCAATCAACACTAACATAGACTGAAATAAAGTTTCGATCATAACTGCAATTAAAACTTTCTCTTTGTAAACGGACGCCCTTCAAAGTTTGTCCTCCTAAGAGTATTGAGTAAAGCTATACTGTACTAATACTATTCAAGGAAATGTATAATTAAGCTAACTGAACATAAGTTCATTGTTTGAAGTAGGCGAGGTGATGACCTCCCTCAATACATAGGCCAAATGCATCCTCATAATTTAAACATTGTTAACGTTTCATACTTATCGGATCATATTGCAGCAAGTATAATATTAAATTAACGGAAAGACATGAAATTTAAGGTCACTTATTTGCACATAAGTAGTTCTTAAGGAATAATTAGATTCCTAATGATGCCATTGTCTATGTCATATCGCAGCTGTTTAAAAGGAAGTTACCGCTTACTTTCTTGGGTTTGCCTTTTGTGTTTAGTAGTTCGCTTGGCATGTGCTTCCGCGCATTTATGTATTTCGTATGCGGTTGTTGGTCCAGCGAGTTAAAATGATACGAAATGTTTCTAAAAACGTACAATCAGAAACACATGTGAAATGTGATATTGGCAGCGTACGTTGCTGGTACCTGGGACGGAAGAAATACATAACCTGTTTCATAAACAAACGAATAAATAAGTGAAATTATGCTTCACACTGGGAATCAGTCTGATACCTATTTTTGAAAATGCATTTTTAATAAAATATAGATATTTTATACCTTTAAGCCTAGCTTTCAAATATGGCAACATATATTCTTAGATATCAGACCGTAATCTGTAAGTGCAATTCCGCACAACTTCAAGAAATAGGCGCACCGTAAAACAAACCATTTAAAATGCACTGATAAAATACGTAATGCACCTTTTTCCACCAGATATCTACTGATACTACAAGTAACATCGTTAGTGGTTTATTTTAAAACAATTATTGTGTCTAATTGTATTACATTTTTAACTTAATGAAAGCTGCTTCGTTTTCCTTGGGCAAAGCTTTTGAATTAAATTATTTTGTTGTTTAACGACGCTGTCAATTGCCAGGATCACATCAGCGTCGCCGGTGTGCCGAAATTTCGTCCCGCAGGAGTTCTTTTACATGCCAGCAAATCTACTGACATGGACCTGTCGTTTTTAAGCACACTTAAAAACCATCGGCAAAGCTTTTGTTTTGAATATAAGGTATCCATTGTGTGAACCAATCATTAGTACAAAAAAAAAAAAAAAAAAAAATCAAATTATGTATATACGTGGAAGTTGTGCAAGCATATTTATCATATATTGTGATGGACTGCTTTAATAATGGTGATACTGAGGTCACTACCACAAAACGTTCAGAAAACATAGGCATTTTCTACTTAACTGCTGAGTCTACTTCAAACTACAATTGCATTGAATTTCTGTCAATCTCAGAAGTAATTTCAATATAAAATTAGACTATAAGCACATGTTCTTAGCCTTCATAGCATTCTTTAGTATCTCAAGCGACTTCGGTGACCAAATGCACTAAAATACTGGTAATTACCCTTGAGACTGAGAAAAACTTTAGCAAGTCAACTTAATCCTACTGAGATTCAAACCCAGAAACCAGTATCTTGTACAAATTCACCCTATATTCTTCAGAGAAGTTCGAACACTCAAACTTTCGAATTTGCATGATTCTTGTACATCTGAAATCCGTGACAGACACAACATTTAATGCCGGTTGATAACTGACCAGTTCATGATCAGATTATTCTCTTTCCTGCGACGCAAATAAATGTTGTGGGCCCAAATTATATTTATATCAGCGACTTTACAGCGTGATTTCACAGGTGTTTAACTATAGAACACCGCAAGATGTGGTAAATCTCTGCCACACATCATTAAATTTTGTGTCTGCTATAAATATAGTACCATTACCGGTAGACAATGTAATTCACACAGAAACTCTGATCTACAGTTCACATAAAGCTGCAAATATTCGAAAATTCAATAAACAATCCATTCTTGTAGTAGTAGTGGATGTATTCATTACAATATTAACTGAAAGTTATATCAGAATAAAATACTCAACTGTTCGAATATCAGAACAGTCGAATTATTTTGAATCCTCTTTGTCGAATAGATCGCTGAGTTGATTATCCGAACTGCTCGAAGAAAGAATATGTTATTGATGTCCTAATGTTTGAAAACTTCGCATACTTGGGCATCTTTCACTTGATGTTTGCATTAGTTTGTATTTTTACTCGAGGGCTTACTGAGACAAATACGATGTGTTTCAGGCTGAGGAAGAACATGCTAGGAGGGAAGAGCAACAGCAATAACGTGTGGATGCTGCGAGGACAACATCGAGGGAACAGCAGTCAGCATGCGAAACGCCGCAACAAGTACCGCTGTCTTTGGCTGAAAGTGCCATATCCTGTTCCAGAGGATTGTATATGTTCCTGCTCGTCGCTTTTGTGAACCTGTGCACCTTCAATTGTTTTATACAGCGCAATAAACATTTAACCTTTCTGAGGAATTGACTCAGAACATTTTAAAATAACGTCTGGTTTCTAGTACAGTGATTTCCTGAGTGCTGAAGCTTAAGTGATTTTTGCCATTTTAACCCATTAAAGTGAGCGAGAGTGTGCAGAAAATACGAGATTCCTTTTTTATTCACATCGCAGACGTCATAATATTTATTGTACGCAACGTCTAGTAATACAACATAGCACAGAACTGTAAGTGACAAGTGTAAAGTATGTATATACAATGCGCTGCAATGGCGTCGGTACTGTTGACAAACAGTTATATACTTAATTATTTAATATGTATACATTAGAAGTTAATATTTTATACTAAACATTTTAAATTTCAAACCTGCCAATATGATCTCTTGTATTGTCGTAAATGGACTATACATTTGTACAGGGTGTAT
The DNA here is from genome assembly GCA_030765045.1 of Tenodera sinensis. Taxonomy (NCBI): domain Eukaryota; kingdom Metazoa; phylum Arthropoda; class Insecta; order Mantodea; family Mantidae; genus Tenodera; species Tenodera sinensis. Next base: position 108,855,499 of record CM060963.1, read on the forward strand.
TTTTATGGACTGAAGCTGTCTGCAAACTAAGTAAGTGTGTGTTATATATTTCGTCGTTGTGATAATTTACCGCAGTAGAATGCTTCCAGATAAGCACATGCTATTCGCTTTTAGGTCAGCTTTAGCACCAGTGCATTTCAGAGCCTTTTTATAGAATGTTTTATTGTTACCATGTTTGTAGTACTAATGCTTGTATGAATGCTATTCCATATTAAATCACACACTTATTCTTCAATTATTTATTAATAATGATTTACAGGGTCCCTAAATATCAAATAAGTGAACCTATAAGTCAGAAGCAGTCAGTCAGGAGCAGGAACCTATAGAAAAGACCACGTCTTGGAAAACGTTACACAGTTTTTCATTTAGAAGTATTTGCGACGCTTGCTTGTATTTGTATGTCTGAGGACTAAAAGGTATGTTAGTAAATAAATTATAATTCTCACAGACAATCAGCCTACTCCTGGCACTCAAAACCCACTAAATCAAATCCAGGATTGTGTGGGAATGTTCACGACTTCTAATGATCCTCTCAGCCAGGAATCAGGTTGAACTTCATCAGGTACGTGGTCATTTTGTCATCATGGGCAATGAATAAGCGGATAAAGTTATCAAAAGAAGGGCCAACACCCGTTAGTCCTAGTCCATTCTTATGTGTAAGTAAAATTATTGTTCAAACTGATCCATACCAATGGGCTAAAAATAAAGTCTTGTTAAATACAGAACTTCGCTGGCAAAAACTGCATAAAACCATAGTCAAATCATCAATTCATGACCTATATACCTAATCAAAGCCCTAAAGGACCACAAACAAGTTAGGAATGCAACTTATATAATTACTGAACCTTGATCCTTCAGGGAACATCTCAAGATTGCGAAATTCTTTGACGGTAATCTCTTTGCACAGCAAAAATCTCATCCTAGACTGTAATTATTTAGAAAGACATAGATTTTCAATCTTTGGAGAAGCTCAACCTCCAGGAGAAGAAGACAACGAAAACTTCATAGGAAATGTCTTAAATATTTTCTCATAGACAGATCTATAACTATGAAGCAACAGTTGGCTTTGGCTTCAGTTGGATAAGGTGCACACATGAGTGAAAGTGACCAAGCACAGATTCATGAGCGAATCCTAATATTTCATGCAAGTATGCAATTTGTTGCGTAATGGCGGTTTAAAAGCCATTGTTGTTAAGTTGTTTCTTGCGAGGAGGCTCCAGTCTCAGGGTCCGCAGTATATATACTCTCACGTTTTCTCATTGGTCCTTTCCTAAAACGCTATGAGCTCATTGGCTATTAATTTGAATTATGATTATGAATATTAATTATCCTTTGGGTTAGCATACCCACGCTGAATGACATCATTTCTAACGGTACAAATTTATAATTTTTATAAATCTTGCAGAATTCTTTGCATAACCATGCCGTCATTTATTGACATTTTTAATTGAAAATGACGCTACAAATTTAGCTTGTGTGGCCAATTTGGATGCTATTTGTTTACTTCATACTCACATGGCATTCGACAAAAATTAAAATTATTTTGTTGCTTAACGACGCTGTGAATTGCCAGTACTGTCTACATGAGAGCGAGATATAGAGGGGGGGGGGGGGGGCGCAAGTGTGTGTTAACATACAGCAGGAGACGAAGTTACTCGCGATTAAATTTGAACTCTGTTTGTGCGCTCTTTCTAACCGGCAGTCACTTTATTAGCAATGTGTTTAGTTTGCGGATTTGCGATTGCATGTAAGAATGATTCGGCGAACGACTGCGTTTTCGTCCTGGGCCGATGGCTTACGCTTCTTCACATTATCATGAAAGCTGTAGTTGTATTGATAAGCATGATGCATTCTTTTATCTGGAGTCTAAAACCTATTTTGTGATCATTTACTCTTCTGTAGATACTTTGCAGAATATGTTAATGAGGATACCCATTTTTCTAACCTAGGCAGTCATTTACTTAAATTATTCTAAAGTCCGAATGAATTATCTATGATTGTACTAATTGTTACTACAACAGTCAGCTAATTTATTTTCTCTATTTGCTAGAATGACACTGACGTTCGCAGGAATTTTTTGTAAGAAAGCGTGAGTATTTAGTTTACCTGCCAAAACTTTTTTGTTCTCAAAGGAATACAACCAGCTCTTTGTCCATGAACTCAGTTCCATAAGGAATTTCTTGGAACACTTAAAATTAGCGATTAGATTTTATACTTTCTCTAATAATATCAATATCTTTAGGCATTTTTTAGATCTGCTGATTCTAAAAAAGAAATACATTTAGAAAAAGTTCATGCATGCATGTGTGTGTGTTTGTTGGTTTATTTGATGTGCGAGCAGAAAGAACTCTAAAATATGAGATGACTCCGCAGTAACGTGTAAGGCTCCCATTCGGGAAGTCTCGTGTTCGGTTCCCATCGGCCACCCATACTGATCTTGGGTTTTTAGTGCTTTATTCTGGTGAATGCTGGAGCGGTTTCTCATCTTTCAGGTATGTAACTAGGTTGCGGGTTCATACGACGTGTGCTTGCTCAAAGGAAAGAGTATTCCTGGAACACTAGAGGACTGCTTGGTTAACGAGTCGTTCATCGCCCTTTCTAGGCAGCTCAAGTAGTGGTATAGGTCTTCGAGCCTGGAGCATTTATGGACTTCCGTGAGTCTCTGTAGCCAGTCTGCTTGCGGACTATAGCTTCCTGTGATTCCTTTACTTCATCTCTTCCTCTTCATGTAGAAACGAAGAAATTTTTCAATTCCTTGTGAATATTTTGTAGACAGTGACAATATCGACGCCAATCTAGAGGCATGTGGATCTTTCACTGGGGAGTTAACGGCATCCATGTTGATTTCTGACGATTCCCACTGACTCCTACAGGAGCCATAGCTGGATCATTTCGAGAACGAGTTCTTCCACACTCCTGTATTGGAAAAACAAGGTGATATGATCTCCTTGTGCATGAACGGTGACATGTGGCCTTTAAGAATAATGCAACAATACAGTGCACAGAATAGGCTCCGTACAGACTGCGAACAGCACATTGGACATCGCACATTCCTTGTAGATGCCGGTTCTAGCAGGAAAAGCTCTGGTGAGATATTTATTGATTTGAACTTTAAACTGTGCCACAGGGTTAAGATGGTTAGACTGTCAAATGATTGTGGAAAATCTAGAGAAAGGAGGTCAACGATTTCGTCTGCAGGGTCTTAATAATATTCGAAATATGTTACATAGACGTCAGAAAAAAGGAATGACGGGGTGACTGTCGAAACTTGATCGATTTCTAATATATTGGGTGAGAACATCTTTCACCATTTGTTAACACCTTCATGAAGATTTTGTAGTTAATACTGAGAAAGGCAATCGGGAAAGGTGCGTTCCATGTTCTTCGGTAAACAGAATAATGGTTCCATCCAAAAAGTTCATACCGAGTTCATCGTGAGTCCATTTAAAATGTATAATTTTCCCTCATCCTTCTATCACAAGCTTGGCGTTTCTGCCTTTCAGCAGACGTGCAGCGAAAGGCAGTTGGACCAGCGTGTGGTAATATACAGAATAACAGTACGAACATACGAAAAGGTCTCACTTTACCTACAGAATCTTCATTTTTCCAGGGAATAAACTTACTCCTGTATACGGTGCTATTGTCTTACATTTGAATTGCAGATTCTAAAGTGCAAGCATGAGGGTACGTAATGTTTCAATTGGCATTTCTTCGTTTCTTATGAATGTTACCTACTGTGGTATGTTATTGTTATTATTATTATTATTATTATTATTATTATTATTATTATTATTATTATTATTATTATTATTATTATTATTATTATTATTATTATTATTATTATTATTATTATTATTATTATTATTATTATTATTATTATTATTATTATTATTATTATTATTATTATTATTATTGTTATTATTATTATTATTATTATTATTATTATTATTATTATTATTATTATTATTATTATTATTACTATGGATTATCCTGACCTAACACCATTATACTTTTTCTTTTGAGGTCCCATCAAGAATATTGTATTTGGATCAGATCCCTTCAACGTAGAGGTCTTGCGCCAAAGAATCATCGAAGCATGTGCATGCTTAACACACGCAATTTTCAGAAACATCCATATGGTTACAAGGAGACGACTGGAACATTCTATCAATCAACAAGGCATCGTTTTGAGCACCTAGTCTATGAATGAAGTCACCATAGCAATTGTGTTTAATGATGATAATAATGCCGATGAAAATAACAGCATAATAATAATTCATAGCAATAAGAAAAATATTAATATTCAGGTAATAATTATTGTGATACTATTACGAGTGAAAGTGAAGATGATAATAGTAATAACTACAAAAACAAGATCAACTAAGAATAATCGAACTAATAATAATAATAATAATAATAATAATAATAATAATAATAATAATAATAATAATAATAATAATAACAACAAGAATAAGAACAACAAAATGCGATAACATTAATAAGAAACGAACAAATACCAATGAAACATTACACACCCTCATGCTTGCACTTTACAATCTGTAATTATTCAAATGTTATACAATAGCACCATATACAGAAGTGAGTTTATTCCCTGAAATTCTTAGATTGTGCAAGTAAAGTGAGACCTTTTCGGTTGTTTATACTATTATTGTCTATTATAACGGACTGCGCACGCTAGTTCCACTGTCTCTCACCTCACAGCCTCGCTAGGAGGAAGAACAAGCCACTGGCGTCTCTATATCCATAATTGCGCCATGGAGTTCTGCAATTGTTTTAACGCACGAAGTGTTATCTACTTACGCCGATGCCGGATGAAGTGGTATAATACAGCATGTAACAAATTAAACATTTATGCCTTCTCTTTGGTCCATGGTTATCAAATAACATACGTAGCAGCAACATAGCTTTCACATGACGCAGAAGTCCTAACATATATATTAGAGGTGAAGCCGGTGAATATGAAGATTCTACATTCACGAAAAGGTGACTAAAGTTAGCTTCAATATCTATGTCAGCACAGTAAACATTATAGGGAACGAAATATAAGTACGTATAATACGTACGTATAATAATAGTTTCTAGATTGCGTTTATAAGGTATAGGGTATACTAAGCAGGCGAACACCTCGCGCACTGCATCCTACGTAGAGATTTAGTGTAGCTAACGACCTCCTGGAAGAAGGGATAGAGTGAAGGAGCCACAGGAGGGCTGTAGCATGTTTGGGGCGCTCTTTTTTTTTTTCACCTGGATAAACATGCGTTTGGGACAGCTAGGTCGATTGGATGTGACGAGGTTGACAACGCCCCTTCGTAAATAGGAGAATAAAACGGAAGCGTGCAGTAAGTTCTAAAGATTGACTTGCGCATAGACCACATTTTATCCACAACACGGGGAAACGCGTGTACTGAGTGTGAAAATTTTAAACTGAGTAAACGTGGCGAGCTAAGTGAGATTCTCCTGCGCAAACAGAACGTAAAGTAGTTATTTATATTCATATATCTTATTTAAAACTGGTTAGTGTGTCTGATGATTATAATCATGAGCCAATGACAAACGAAGGAATCCGTTTGGAAGTTATAAGCACTACGACCAAAAGCGGAACTGTTTTTGCGATCTTACAAGTTGATAAGGAAACTCGCCATTACAGTATTTAAAAAGTTGCTTAACAAGCTGAACTATAAGAACGCTATTTTGACGGAATGACGAGTTGTTTTAAAATACTCCACCTGCCTCTTTAGCGTGGTGGTAGCATGTCTCACGTCCAAGAGGTTGCGAGTTCGAATCTCACTTAGGGTGAGTTATCCGGATATGGTTTCTTCCGAGTTTTTCCTTATCCCCTTTATTTATTATGTTTTTGTTTTTAGCTATTTTCAGCACCATAACTGAAATGCTCCACACAATGGAGATTTCAACATTTTGGCACTTAGAAATATTGTTCTGTTATAGATAAGTACTCTCAAAAGAATGTTGGGAACAGACAATGTTGTCATGCTCCTTGGTGTTTACATAATAATTAAATTTGAAAAATGTTTTTCTCATAATTTTTATAATTTCATTGAACTTTATTATTCACCTAACGCTAAATATTAAAATTACAGAAAAATTACTTCCATTATTAATTTTTCATTTACAGTCTGTTGATCACAAACACTCGTATTCCATATCCGGGGTAGTAGGTTTCCAGGAATTGCAGCGTATGTACTCTCTCAACACGTGTTTTCCTCTTAGTGAACCACATGGAAGCATATGGGCTATTTGCATACCCTGCCTGGCGTATTTCTCTCTTACACGTTCACACAGATTACTGTTCAAAATGTTGCTTGTTGTACTCTGATCTGCCAAATAAATACTGAAAATCTTAGCTTTAAACCGCATTAACGTTAACAAAAGAGATTAACTTCTCTGTACGCGTCCACATCGTTTGACGTAACTGGCGTGAGGCGACCACAACTACCCAGTCACTCTGTTTCAATAACCCAATTGATGTGATACGCTAACAGTACTAATTCATAGAAACTTGTTGTTCGAAACATACTCCTCAGCAAGAATAACGCCAATTGGATTAATGTATAGATAACAGGAAACATTAATTAAGGAAGACTAGCAGGGTATGCAATACAACACCCACATGCATTGACGCTACGCCCCTGCATGTTATTGTTATATATTTTACATATTTGAGCAGAGTAGCACTTTTTAAACATTTTTCACCTTGTTTATGTAAAATAACTTATTGTTCCTCTTGCTGTAAAGAGTGATTTTTCATGATTCAAATACAACGGTTTGTAAATTATCAAAACATTGTTGTACACAATATATATGGGTATATGCAATATATATGCACATATAGGTGTGTATATGGCACATCCCATCCGGAATGGAGGTAAGTAGATAACCCTTCGTGTGTTAAACAGTTGCAGAACGCGTCGGGGTAAAGCCAGTCATAGAGACGGCAGAAAGCGAGCTTCCTTCTGGCTCTTAGCGAAGACGAGAGATGAGAGGTAGTTCCCAGGTTGAACTATTGTGTGTAGTCCGTGATAACAGACTATAAACAACCGAAAGCGTTATTCTAAAGTTTTGCACTTTACTTACAGGGACTTCACTTTCCGGGGAATAAACTCACCCAAAGTCTCAATATCTACATTCATACCCTACAGAATTTCTCATTTATTTGTTAACTAAGCTTTCTGCATTTGGATTCCTGAGAGTAGTAGATTTAGGAGATAGCAATAAAGAATTCCCGCGTGACAATATATTACCGTTTCAATTGTTGGCCTGTCTATTCCGTGACAATTGGAAACATGCTCAGTTTTCTTGTGTTAATCAGCGTGAAGGTCAGCGAAGCAAGTTAGTGAGTTTTTACGTTTAGTGTTTAATTGAATTGCACCTGCGATGCCCACTATAGCACCAAAATTGTCGTCAAAGTTAAAGCCGTGGACTATAATAGAGGATTCATTCACTACTGATGGAGCTGTGACTCTCTGCCAGGCCTGTAATAAGAAGATTATATGTTGAATGGAGTCACAACTTGACCAACACGTGCCCACTACCATGCATAATAGGAATAAAGCACTACAAATTTACGCAGTCCTATCTCTAATGTAACAGTTTTCAAGTGCAAGCATTCGTTTTTGTGTTGCATGTTGTACAGTTACGGTTGCCACAAATATTCCATGGTACAAACTCAGGTACTTAAACATCATGCATTTTAACTTTCTCAACTACGTAGGTGCCTATAGTAAGCGGGGGCAGTATTGTATTCCACCCAAAAATACGATGTCGAGATTTTACAGCAAATATGTTTTGAGGCCCTCTGAGTCCCCTCCCCGCCCCGCAAAAAAGCATTTTTAGAAAAAGGACGCGTGTGTTTGAACAGCATAACTCAAAAATGAAAAGTCAATTAAAAATCAAAGTTGATATTTAAGCCTAATATCTTTCAAGAATGCGTCACGAAGAGTTTGAAGAAAATTACTCCACTCTAAACTAACCTTCACATGGAAAATGTTGGTGTTCTCGAAAATGGCTCTAACGATTTTGATTAAAATGGCATATGTTTAAGACATTTTATGGCAAATGAAATGTATATTTTGAACTTTCTGGCTATTTCTTTAAGTATTCCTGTTTACTCTCTATGACCCTTGCATAACTGGTAAACCGTAAAAATATGCCAAATCCTACTATAAAAGAAATGTAGATGTCGTTAAAACGCACAATTTATGTCTCTGTGCAGTTTTTTGTGGAGTGAACCATTTTGTTGTTCAATTTTTTATCTGTTTGACCGTGCAAAGAGAACGAAATTTCAAAGCTTTAAAAGGTTTTACTATCACTCAAAGGCTACTGTATTCCCATACTCTCCCTGTATCTATAAGAAAATCAACAGTAAGATAATTTCTGCAAATATTTATCTCAAATAGCATGAAGATTAATGAATAAGAGTGTGTATGTATAATGCAAGAGCAGAGAAAGTCATGAGAGTGGAACACATAAGTTGTTTAGAGAAGTATTATGAGAGTCAGGTAGCTAACCGTGACTAAGAAAATTTAAATATTGTAAATATTCATGTTAAGAATTTTTAATATAAATGACAGGCTAAAAGTTTTCAAACAAAAGTGGAAGGAACATGTTGAAAGAATGCCAGAGATCAGACTTCCTAAACAAATCGGTGGACAGACTCAGGAAACGATGGCTGGAGGAGTTTGAAGGCGAAACAGGCACTTGATTGCCTATGCCATGAAGTGAAGAAGTAAATCTTCATAGTAATGAAATTTACACAAGTTTGCTATAATATGGACACGATTAATTAATGTGCCACGCTTTATTTTGCAAAAATATAATTAATAAAATAAAAATTTTCAAGTAATTTAATGTTAAATACATCATTTATATAAAAATTAAATTAGTATTACATATTTTAAAACTTATCATGTAATAGTACATATTTCACCTAATGTTAATACATAAATGTGTACATATTTGACATGTTGATATTTCATAAAAATCCTAGCCTTAGATATCAGTATGCAAAAGAATCCAGCCACCGGCCATCCTATGTGAGATGTATTGCTCATTTAGTTGATTGCTGTTAATTTAATCGGATGGTGGACTTAGTGGTTATTTATTACAATTATATTGGTGGATGAGTCACCAACTATGCCTTTAAGATGGCCATTGTTGCACATTCGCCTCCCTATGCTACTCATTTTTTCTATTTTTTACTCTGCGGATTGAATTTCAAGTCTTGGTGTGAATATCCAAGCTGGTATTGGTCGCGCGTTAGTTCTTGACGATTGAAATTTTTAAATGAGAGGTTAGATGCGAGTTACTTACTCACCCTTACGGGAATACTGACATACAGAAGCGGAAATGACAACCAGATGCTCTGTGTGTTGTTCGTATGTTTCTGGGCTCGAGAAGTACAGCAACTACAAAGCAAATTATAACACTTCCAGTGATGTCAGCCAAATGTACTACTCTATCAATCTCTGTGACGGTTTATACTTAATTTCTCGCCTCCCTATGCTACTCATTTTTTCTATTTTTTACTCTGCGGATTGAATTTCAAGTCTTGGTGTGAATACCCAAGCTGGTATTGGTCGCGCGTTAGTTCTTGACGATTGAAATTTTTAAATGAGAGGTTAGATGCGAGTTACTTACTCACCCTTACGGGAATACTGACATACAGAAGCGGAAATGACAACCAGATGCTCTGTGTGTTGTTCGTATGTTTCTGGGCTCGAGAAGTACAGCAACTACAAAGCAAATTATAACACTTCCAGTGATGTCAGCCAAATGTACTACTCTATCAATCTCTGTGACGGTTTATACTTAATTTCTCGTATTTCTTCTATTCCCGACATTTCCCCCCTCGTGTGCTTCGTCAGAATTGTCATTTTCATTACCTCTCGTTAAAACACTGACAATGACATGAACCCGTACTACACAAAACTTTGTGGTCAACTGCACCTTGTTTTTTCTTGGAAACATAGCATAGGCAAGCAGAAGTGTTTGTTACGTAATATAAACTATTTGCTGACCTGTTTATTAAGCGTAGGCTAGCTCACTGGATTTTCACTAAAGGTCATTCGTCAAGAACTAACGCGCAATTTATATTAAATTGGTGGCAGCAGAAAATCACGAGAAAATCCGTCAGTTTGACCGCACGGGGTTTTGAAATCATTACCTCTTGAAGGACAATTATAGTTAATTAATTATTTAAGATCAACTTTATGTAAGCTGCAATGGCTAAACGGTAAGGATTCAGTCTGTCTTTACTAAAGTTATACGAACTATGGACCAAAATAAACAATAAAGCCGTAGGTATTAAAACTACTGAAAAATTAATACAATAATAATAATAATAATAATAATAATAATAATAATAATAATAATAATAATAATAATAATAATAATAATAATAATAATAATAATAATAATACTAATTAATAATAATAATAATAATAATAATAATAATAATAATAATAATAATAATAATAATAATAATAATAATAATAATAATAATAATAATAATAATAATAATAATAATAATAATAATAATAATAATAATAATAATAATAATAATAATAATAATAATAATAATAATAATAATAATAATAATAATAATAATAATAATAATAATAATAATAATAATAATAATAATAATAATAATAATAATAATAATAATAATAATAATAATAATAATAATAATAATAATAATAATGTGCCCTCTTTGCAGCGTTTCTTGCGTCCACACAATTGTTACTTTGTACTTGTTTTCGTACTACATGTATAGGACTATTGCTGAGCCACTAGTTTAGTATAAGATGTATTTAGTTGCTGTTGTTTGTTTTTTTTTTTTTTTTTTTCTCTTTATTAACGTCCTCCAACACTCCAACGACGGTGAATGAATGAAACGGGTGAAATTATGCTCGAATGAGCCCGAGGTGCATGGAGCTTTAAGTTACCCGACATTCGTCTTCTCAGGATAAGGGAAGCCCTCAGAAAAAATCTTACCCTAAGGTTACCTTAAGCGAGATTCGAACTCGCGACCTCTTGAATATGATGTTGCTGTTGTGCCATGCTATTTGGGCAAAAGTTTTATTCGGATTTATCCTTAGTCCTTAAGAAGTGTAATTTAGGGTTCCAAATCATTTTTATATTCATTTCGTACATTCATCCATCGTCTTATAATTTTGGCAAGTAATGTTTCCGTCAAACAGCCCACGTGTATTGTACAATATTTTTCGGTCGCATAGTTTAAAATATGTACTATGTATGTGGGCTAAAATGAACGTTATTTAATGAGAATAGATGAATAACGAAAACAGTACCTATGCTAGCAACATAAATTGTTACAGTAAGCAAAATCATCCCGAAAGCACATTCTTCCTAAACCAAATGGGCCGACTTTAAAACTCGGTATTTCGAGCAATCAGTTCGTTTGTATACATTAACCTCCGCTATAGCTTGTATTAAAGGATTGTTACATTTGCAAAGAAATGTTAGTGTACTTTTATTAAACACACACACACACACTTGAAAACCCCGGCGTTTTTTATAGACTTTGTAACATTCTCTTCCAGTCTGTGCAAGGCCAAGGAAACGCAAAAAAAGCTTGGAAAAAGGAAAGGGCTGTTCTATTCAAACCGAAACTAGAGTAATGAATCAAATCGACTTACCTAACTGGTATCTCAATTACTTGCGTACAAACTCTCTCAGGTAATTAAAACAATTAGACAAGCCTGGAAGGCAGGTCGTTCCCTTAGCTATAGGCTCCACCTCGGAATAACAGTGCCGAATTGGTTGCATATTGAAGCAGGCGCTTACTGACCGCCTTGCTATGCTGCGTGTCATCTTCACAATTTATAAATTAATTCTGAGCACAGTTTTCTAATCATAATAGGCCAGAAAGTCCCCCTTTTTGCAGAAATGGAGTAAATTATATTACATGCCAAAATTCAGTTTTCCAATGTGCTTAGTGTTTCTGACATGCAGTAAATACATTAAGAGCCAATTGATTCTAAAAAGCCTATTGCCATTGGTGTTTCTAGCATAAAAAATTGATTTGTCCTTAACGTATCGAGGATACAGTTTTTAATTGTAGATAGTATTTGTGACAAACAGATATGTGAGAAATTGATGTTTTAAACAGGTCATTCCCACACTATCAGACTTTTATGATCTTTTATATTATGTAACCAAAATGAATAAAATATATTTGCTCACTCTTCACAGTATTCGTCATAAAAACATGTTTTGACACTCCCGATCCCAAATAATTTTTTTTTCTTTTTTTCTTTTCGAAAAACGTGCGCGACCGCGTCTTTGTATATAGTGTCCGTGAATAGAATAAAACGAAAAGAGCGATTAAAACCAAACTTTGCATTTAAGTTCTGTATCATCAAAAGATACAACATAAAGATTTTCAAGAAAATTCCAGTAAACAAAACTATTCTTTACGAGGAGAATGTTTGTTCTAATTTTCTGGGAATAGACTCCTCTTTCTGAATGGTTTTTCTATAAATGGTAAACCCTAAGAGATAGATACAATCAAAAAATGTATATCTCGTTAAAGCACAATTTATGCCAAATAAATTGTCTGTAACGTTAACCGTTTTCAAGATATTCTTTGTTATTGGTATGCATTTTTAAATTCTTAATAATATTCTCAGTAGAAAATCATTGTTCTCCGACTTCCCTTCGTGATAATGTAAAGAGAACGGAATTTCAAGCCCATTACATAGCGAACTGCTCTTGAAGATTTGACTACCGCTTAAGCCTATGCATGTATTCGCCTAATCGACGGCTGGGGAACTGATGCTCACTGAGCGCAGCCTGCTCATGACCTTGCACTGATAACTATGTTTATCAGATAAAAAAGTAAAGGTCTCTCAAGCTATCTTGCGAGTCGCCCAGGCCTACTCTAATCCCGTTGTATTTACCTACAAGGAACTGTAATAAAGCTATTTCTGCAAACGTCTACCTCGATGAACATGAAGTAAAAAGACTAAATAATAATAATAATAATAATAATAATAATAATAATAATAATAATAATAATAATAATAATAATAATAATAATAATAATAATAATAATAATAATAATAATAATAATAATAATAATAATAATAATAATAATAATAATAATAATAATAATGTATTAAAGATTTCAAAATCACACTTCTGACCAACTTAAGTAAAATTCGACAAAGGCCTTCCCTCAAAGTGAAACAAAAATTTTTGCCCAAAGATCCAATTTCAACTTTTCTTAAAAACACTGGTTCATTAAATAACAACTCACTATCTATAATCCACTAGGTTTCATTTTTGGTATCTAACGTCCGTCTTAGTGGTTCAGTGGGTAGACGCTGGCCTACTGATCCCAAGGTCGCAGATTCAAATCCGGCCCAGACCGATGGTTTTTAAGTGTGCTTAAAGCTCCATGTCAGTAGATTTACTGGCATGTAACAGAATTCCTGCGGGACGAAATTTCGGCACACCGGCGACGCTGATATGATTCTGGCCGTTTGACGCAGTCGTTAAACAACAAAATAATTATAATTTTTGTCTGACCTAACCGATAAAATATCGAGGGGACCGAGGAAATTTATCTGCCAAGTTCAGACCGTCGAATGTTAGTTATCTGGATTATTTCATAAATAAAACATGATTTAAATACTATATCGAAAAGATTTTATCAGAATACGTTAAATTATATTGAAAATAACGTAAAATATATTAATTTCTAATAGTATAGTTCCTGTTCCCCAGCACTGCCAATTGAGCTAAAGAACCCAAGAATTACAGGCATTTCAATCTTCTTTTGTTGTTATAACAGAAAACCAGTTAATAATCTCAGCTAAATCTGACTTTATTGTTTAACATTAACAAATAACTTTTCTATAGGAAAAATACATGAGTTATTAAAAGAAAAATTACTACAAGCAAGTTACCAAATTGACATTGTTATTTTGGTTGTTAATCGATTGCAATGTGTAAAAATTGTTTATCAGCGATACAGTTGACAATACTGGATGACCTAATGGTAACTTGTACAAAACAAAAGAATGATCAGGTGATATTTAATATATGGTAATTTAGCGCCTCTATGCATGAATAGTCTGTGATAATCTGTTTCAAATAATTACTATTTCATCATTTGCAAGAAGAAAAGCTACGTATTCTGGATATATTACTTTTACGAGTGTATTACTTGTTCTAGCGCTTACATATGTTGGGTAGAAGTACTGCGTTTTTACCCGAAAGTTCATGCTGAAATTTAGCCAGAAATAGCCATTTCTGATATATTCTTTGTCATCAGTTTGAATTTTCAAGTACTTTACTTTCTTCTCGCGATCATGCAGAGTATGGAGTTTTCTGTAAGAGGGATCTGTAGAACAATATGCTATGTTGGAATACTTGCGCCCAAATATATAGTACAATTTTTAAGGTTTAAAATTTAGTTTCAAATGTATAAATGGTAGACTTCTTATCATGGAAGCATTTAACACCATATTACTAAAAATTTCATACTATGAACTTCAAAATATAAAAATGGTATTAAACTAGTGAATGGGCACTTTTCCCATAAACCAATAGTACGCGATTTTAAATATAAATTAAATTACTTTATGGTTGCTTAATATTTTAATTTATTGCAACATTTTGAAGGTGCACATATCTGGATGTTACTTAACATTTTACTTTCACAAAACATTTATTCAACACAAGGGATCTTTTTGCTTGTATAGGTTCACAAACTAGAAACACCACTTTCTTTTGCAGCTGTCACAGGTGCTTGATTTATAGTATGAAGTGCAGTATTTTTTAGCTCATGGGTACTGTATTTTTGTTTCTAGATGTGAAATGGTGTGCATGTGCATATAGTAAGTCGGTGAACATAGGACAGTACCACGTGTAGCGTATCTCAGTTGTATATGTGGCTGCACCTTGGACGTACTTCATTTTGCAAGGGGTTTAGGAAGAGAGAGTTTGGAAGATCCTGTCCATGCAAAACTCAAGTTGCCAGTTGATCGCTTGCTTTGAGCTTCTGCTTTCTTCAAACTGTTGTTACAGCAAATTCTTTTTACTTTTCGTGCTGTTATCCATTTTATGTTTATTTCTGTAAAATATACTTTCCAAACTGAGAAAATAGTACTCATTCCAGCTGTATAGGCATTTTCACATTAGTAAACACAACGTGCTGTCATGGACTGAAATTGTGAAATTGAGAAACAAAAATTGTAGGGAATAGCATGGCAGTTCAAATAAGAGTAAAATGATTTTTGAGAAAAAGGCTCCTCTTCCAGAAATACCCTAATTTTGTAATGAAGTTTATCTCGTTTAACCAGAAGTAGACAGAAGAATCATATTTTGAAAAAAAAAGTGAGTAGAGAGAAATGCATGGGAATGCAACACATCCGATCTTTTTCGCATAGCTTGCTGATTGGAGGGTTATAATTCATAAAAAGCTCGATTAATAGAAAACACTTAGCATTATGCAAACCCTTATCTTACCTATAAAAAGCTTAAGGACACACTGTAGTTTCTGAGGTAATTTTTTTTTTCTGCTTACTTGCTTTTCACAGTTGAAATCTCCATTATTTTCTGCATCCGCTGATATACAATATATGGGTTGTTGTTTACTGGATATCACATACCTACAAACTTGATTTTCACAATATTCTACCCCAAGTGCTGTACAATGTGTGGTGCAAAAATTATGATTATAACTGAATGGTTTAGGTGGTGTACATATTACAATACTGACATATTTTCATGTATATATTACTGCGATGTGCCCTTAAGAAATATCAGCTGAATTAAAGTACTTGCTGATACTTTCACTTTCTTAAACAAAATTGATTTGTAAGAACAGTAATGCTGCGATGACACAATATTTCAGGTAGGTACCAAGTGTGGCGGGAAGTGCGGCACATTAAAGAAAGGGCAACACCGTTGTGTGAGAACGCCTATCACTACAAAGGTTTGAGGAATGTGGGGGAACGCTGCATTCCGGAGTAATCCCTTTTGTGGTGCATAATCCCGGGTGATGTATGCTACAATAGGGTAGCAACATTCCTCATATATTTCTCAATTGTCCTGTCACGTACTGCTGGCTTAGGGCCGGCGGAATTCTGACTTGGCCGAACGGTAATAAACAACTTACCTACAGTACTCGCTTCGGCTATTTGGCTTCTTCTACATTCCTCCTTCACACCCTTCATTTCTTCCTATTGGCCACCATGCGCCTTTTTAAATATTTTCCTATTGTTATCCTCCTATTTGCTATAATGTCCTTTTCTTTCTTTCTTTTGGGTTTGACAGAAGTTACTTAAGTTCTATTACTTCTCTTTGATGAAGATAGTTACCACCGACGGAGATGCTTTCCCGAGAAGGGCCACAGAACTTCCCGCCGTTTGTTAGGTTCCTTCGAGAAGGCGAATAGAAATGATAGTAAGCACTTTGCACTTTTATTTGAATTGCCAAACCAGTGTACTTTCACAATCATTTACTCTAAAAGTATTGTAAATATTTATGCCGTTACATTCTCCAACCATGTCTGTTTATTTACATATTTCTCCTATAAACAATTCTTACAAAATATTATTTTTCCACCCACTTCATTTTAAGAGGACTGATCTGTAAATTTTCCAAACCCAAAGTATTCTCTTGAGTGTATGGAATTTTTAAACTTTATGTCTTTATAAACAAGCGTGGTCACAAAATTTGATGCATACACAAAAGTGGATTATTTTATAAAAAATGTTTCCTGCAATGTAATATTCATATTTTTAAATTCAAACTCATGTTCCTTATTGAGCTAGAAAATAAGTTTACCAAGAAATGTACTTTGAATTTAATTGACTTTTGAAAATAATTTATTAAATTATTATCAGTTTGGGCTTATGCGAAAAATATTTACCAATCTTGAAAGAGCTTGGTAGCATAACACATTTGCCATAAATTAATAACCGCATAAGAAGTTTTAGTTGCTATGTACTGCGACAACAGTTTAAGCAGTTTTAATCTGTTAACTTACTAACCGCATTCTACGGACTGTGTCAAATGCTGTAGAATGTCTAAATTATCATCTCCAAGAAAAACGTGCCGGAAAATTTCGTCATAAAAATCTGATGTGTTGCACTCACATGACTTTCTCTACTCTTGTACTCCATTCTTACAATCTCTTCTTCGTGTTTGTTGAGATAAACATTCGCAGAAATTATCTCATTGCTTATTTCCTTGTAGGTGCAAGGGTAATATAGGAATGGCTTTGAGCGATAGTCAAATCTTTTAAAGCTTTGAGTTTCCGTTCTCTTTGCAGGGTTAACATATAAAAAACTGAATAATGATGCTCCATTTGACAGAAGTATAATTTCTCCAAAAATCACACAAATAAGAAGGAATATCTCCGAAATGGTTCACTCTACAAACAATCTGATGTGTTGCACTCACATGACTTTCTCTACTTTTGTAGTAACCATTCTTATAAACTCTTATTCCTATAGCTTCTTCGCGTTAGTTGAGATAAACTATTGTACAAATTATCTTATTGCTTATTTCCTTGTAGGTGCAAGAGGAATATTAGAATACAGTAGGCTTTGAGCGATAGTCAAGTCTTCTAAAGCTTTGAGATTCCGTCCTCTTTGCACGCTTAACATTTAAAAAAATGAACAACGATGTTGTATTTCACGAAAGTTTTAAGTTTTCCAAAACTGGCACAAATAACAAGGAATATCTCCAAAATGGTTCACTCTACAAAAAAAAATTATTGAGATATAAATTAATGCGTTTTAGCAAGATCTACATTCTTTGTACAGTAAGCTTTTTCCTATCTCTTACGGTTTACGAGTTATTCAAGAGTCATTCAGAGTGAACAGGACTACACAAGCTATATCCAGAAAATTCAAAATATACATTTCATTTGTCATGAAAATATCTTAAACATATAGCATCTTAATCAAAATAGAGCCATTTTCAAGAAAATCACAATTTTCGAAAAATTTTCCATCTAAAGGGTAGTTTTGGATGGGACTATTTTATTCAAAATCTTCGTGTCGCATTCTTGAAAGACATTAAATTTAAATACCAACTTTGGTTTTTAACCAACTTTTCGTTTTTGAATTATGCTGTACACAGACTGATAAACACACACACGCGCTCTCGCGGACCTTTTTCTAAAAATGTTTTTTTTACTTTCTCTACTGGTAAGTAGGGGAAGTATTGTATTCCACCCAAAAATTCGATGTCGAGATTTCACCGGAAATATATGTTTTGAGAACCCCTGAACCCAAAAAAATTTTTAGAAAAAGGTCCGTGTGTGTGTGTGTGTGTGTGTGTGTGTGTGTGTGTGTGTGTGTGTGTGTGTGTGTGTGTGTGTGTGTGTGTGTGTGTGTATGTGTGTCTGTGTGTCAGTTTGTGGACAGCATAACTCAAAAACCCAAAGTTGGTTAAAAACCAAAGTTGGTATTTAAGTTTAATGTCTTTCAAGGATGCGACACGAAGATTTTGAAGAAAATAGCCTCACCCTAAACTACCCTTTACATGGAAAATTTTTCGAAAATTTTGATTTTCTTGAAAATGGCTCTAACGATTTTGATTAAAATGTCATAAGTTTGAGATATTTTGATGACAAATGAAATGTATATCTTGAATTTTCTGGCTATAGCCCCTGTAGTCGTATTTACTCTGGCCGACTTTTGCATAACTGGTAAACCGTTAGAGATAGACCAAATTATACTATACAAAAAATGTAGATCTTGCTAAAATACACAATTTATGTCTCAATAAATTTTCTTGTAGGGTGAACCATTTCGGAGATATACCTTGTTATGTGTGTGAGTTTCGGAAAACTTGGAACTTTCGTGAAATGGGTCATCGTTGTTCATTTTTTTATATGTTACGTGTACAAAGAGAACGGAATCTCAAAGCTTTAAAAGATTTGACTATCGCACAAAGCCTACTGTATTCCAATATTCCCCTTGCACCTACAAGGAAATAAGCAATAAGATAATTTGTACAAATGTTTATTTTAACTAACACGAAGAAGATATAGGAATAAGAGTTTGTAAGAATGGTTAGTACAAGAGTAGAGAAAGTCATGTGAGTGCAACACATCAGATTTTTTTATGTTAAGTGTGCAAAGACAACAGAATCTCAAACATTTGACTATCGCACAAAGCCTACTATATTCTAACATTCCCCTTGCACCTACAAGGAAATATGCAATAAGTTGTACAAATGTATATCTTAACTAACACGAAGAAGATATAGAACTAAGAGTTTGTTAGAATGGTTAGTACAAGAGTAGAGGAAGTCATGTGAGTACAACACATCAGATTTTTTTGGATTTAGGTGGTCTTAAAACATATTTCTGTTGAAATAACATTCTTAAATATACATCAATTTTATTATCTATATCATGATCATAGACAAAAGATATATCACAGGATAGATATTTGAAATGATTAACTCATTCAAGAACTTAATTATTTACTGATATTTTTAATTTTAGAACATTATTACCTTTAAGAGCTATAATTTGAGATTTCTCTATAGATATTTCTAAATTATACTCTTTACCCATTATTTCTAATATATATATATTAGAAATAATGATATTGATATATTGATTTCTGGAGGTTATCCTCTGTTGTGGCGATGATGGCTCGATCGTCGGCAAAAAGTATTTATAGCTACGTATGTTCTGTTTTAAATAAATTTCTGGATGGACTTTTAATTTCCACTTCTTAATATCTTTAATGTAGATATTAATAAGTAGAGGTGACAGACGATCTTCTTGTCTCATTCCTTGGTTAATATATATCTGCTCAGAGGCATCATCATTGTGAGAATAAGCATCGTCATAATTTGTATTACTTAAGGAACGGTGAAAGTGAGAAGTCGTGAGAAGATGGTTTAACTCTAAACATTGTTTTCGAATTTTAGAATTGCTCCAGAGACCATAAGACTCAAAGAGTTGTTACGATCAAACTAACCTGCGCAGTCTCCTTTAAGTGAGTCATGAAAAATCTGATTTACATACCCGTTTACTTTAAGTGGTATCTAACAGCTGCATAAAAAGAAAGGAACAACAGTGGCGGTAAAATGGAAAGGGATGTTTATGAAGTATTGTGTTAAGGATTCCAGTTTGTTCTAAGAAATTTGTGTTAGAAGCAGAGCAGATTTATACCAATATACATTAGAGCGCGCGTTTCACAAAGAAGTGCCAAGCCTCAATGGAAGTTTTCACAAATACAAACAACCTACTTTTTCTTAATCCAGTTTGTCCTTCCGAACGCCTCAACTGCTTCAAGGTCTTTAGGACGAGTTGCTGGATGGGCAGTGCAGCGCCATTGCATAATCATTTCACGAATAACTCCAGCAGATGCAGGCTTTTAATGTTTTACTTCTGGGGGATAAATGTTACCAAAGACTCACATTTGGAATGGTGTAAATTTTTCTACGATCATGTTTTTGTTGTTACAATAAGGACACTGAAAATATAAAGAACTTCTTTGTTCGTCTTCACATTGGAGATATTTTTCCTTGGAAAATGCATATTTGTTACAGAGTTTCCATTTTAAATTTCTGAAGCTCAGTTGTCAATTAAACTTAACTACATAGACCTGGTAATACATGGAAAGTGGTTTCTATAACGAATTAGAATGGCCCATTCCTACGATAATTATAGTTCGTTCCCAAGTTCAGCATCGTACCAAATATTGCTTTGCAAGTATATATCTTAGCTTGATTGAATGAACGTACTATTGAACATTATACGGGAAGCCACTTGATATGAACACATTCTTCACAGGCACATTCTCGTGAGAGGAATACATTACAGTATGTAAGTGCACGTCCTCCAATCTTCTTGTAAATGCGTGGTTATTGGTTGTCATCCGTCAGGATGCGAGAAATATATTACATACCCTGTAAGTTTCCTCAAACTGATTGTCAGATTGGGGTTCATTATAATTTTTTGGTCCACAATCGTTTTAATGTCCTCAAATATCAAGCTTTCTTAAACATTTGAATTTGAATTCGCGCCATTCTGCAATAACTTTGTTTCGCAACAAAGCCTGGGTCAACGGCATCTGTCGTCAGTTGTAGGAAACTGGTGTTGTGCGCTTAATCCACGGGATGTAATGAGTTATTGTGGGAGCCACAGCCGCCGCAGAGACAACATGGCAGGAAGAAAGAAGAAGCGAGCCGCCGCAGCAGTCCAAGGAGCCTCCGAAGAACCTTCTGGGGAGACTGAAAACGCCAGCGCCGTCCCTGCCTCACAGCCAGCCTCCTCGCCAACTCCTCCATCTACGCCGCCTGACCAAGGTATCTCAGCCTGCGACACCACGCCGACATCAACCACCCACCGCACACAGCCGACACAGCCAGAGGCTGAATATCAAACGTCCAGAGAGAGTCATCCTAATCTCACGAGGCTGCAGAGTTTCAGCGCAGTTGTGCGCGGAGTACATCGGCAGCTTCCGGACTCTCTCCTCCTCAACGCAGCCCGACGTCGCTGGCCTTCTCTCATGAAAGCGACGCGCATCATCACAGCCAGAGGACCGTCGCCGCTGGTGCGCCTGGAGTTTTGGGATGGGGCAGATTACCGCGCTGCTTTGAAGGACGGGCTTCCTGCCCTCGGGCAGGTGCTCCCAGTCGAGGCTAGCCGTGGTGTACGCCCTATTCCCTGCCGACGCTGCTGCCAGTATGGTCACACCGCCGATACCTGCGCCGACCCCCCCACGCTGCCACTACTGTGGCGCCGGCACCTACACCACATCCTGCACCAGCCACGACCTGACACGTCGCCCAGTGTATTGTGCCACGTGCAACTGCATTGGCCACTTCACGGGCCAGGCGGCGTGCCCCAGGAACCCACGCCGTCAGACGCCTGCAGTTCACAGGCTACCTACGCAACAACCACTCTCCGCCTCGCAGACCTTCACCGTCACACACCAACATACCACGACCAACCGCCTATCCGCCGACCAACACGACGCTGCAGACAGTCAACTTCTCACCGCTGTACTCCACAACACCGCCACACTACAGAAGATACAAGACACACTTCAGACTCTCACCGACCGGGTTGCAGCATGGGAGACAGCCCTGACTCGTGCTCTCGAGGACGTTAAGGATGTCACCCATAACCTGCAAACAACGCTACCTGCCACAGTCCATCAAGACAACAACAGCCTCCGTGACCACTTCAACAAGCAACTGGAGAAAGTGGTCACCTACATCAACGACACACGTATTCACAAGGTCCATAAGACACTAGAAGAAATTCTACAAGGACACACATTTATACTACAGGACTTACTGAACCAAATTTTGAATCGACTGACACTCCTCAGAAATGTACTCGGTCCTCCACCCGGTCCTTCAGTACGACCCGATCCCCCCCCAAACCGCAGGTCAGTGTCAGGGCACCGCCATTACACTTGACCTGCCTAAGCCAACGACCCGACCTTAACATTACCCACAAACATTCGGTTTGCTTCGGCGGTACCGGACCAACTCCACCACTGTAAAAATTAAATAAACAGAGTCACCACAGAAGTAAATTAGTTAAGTTTAAAATAAAAAAAAAAAAAAAAAAAAAAAAAAAAAAAAAAAAAATAAAAAAAAAAAAGTTATTGTACTATCTTTCACAAAAGTAAATACCCACCTTCAGCTAAACCTGCGCGAAGGGTTACCTAATTCTCAGCCGTACTTGCGTAGATAGTATGAGAATTAAATTAGCCATGTGCTTCCCTTGCTGTTCAGAGGACATGGGGCAGCCTTGTCACCCCTTAGCTCACTCGCCTTACAGTTTTAAAAAGTAATATTTCAACAATCCTTCTACATTAACGGGCAAACATTGCAAATTTAACTTCAGTGCACCTGCAGAAAATGTGTTCTTATGGTGTTTTATTAAATTGTGGACTGGAACTAAAATGATTCCAGTGTTGGGTGCAACACTTAGAGACGTGATTTAATCAGACACGCAGTTGGCTAAGGCGTGTTCGTTTAAATTGACAGTGGTGGGCTAACATTAGTTCGAATCCCACTTAACATTATGTTTTTTATTCCCTTTTTCCTTGTTTCTTTCTTAACGGGAATATAATTATTTATATAACCCGTGTGAAATATAACATTACACAAACTAATTTAATATATTTCTCTACATATTTCTGTTCCGCATAGCGTTACTTTCTCGCCGTCCTATGAGTGCTACAGTACGATTGCAATTTTAAAACTGAATGCTGTATAAGATATTAATTGCAATTGCTGAAAATAAATCAGGGAACACGCCTACCTCAACTGTCAATCATGCCTCCCGCAATTAATATTTCCCTTTAAATATTCACATTCAAAGGCATTTCTATAACTTTCGTAGACTATCACCATATTAAAATATATAAGCGCGTAATAGCGTAAAATATATTTTAATGGTCATAAAATGCATTGTTACAAGATCTGGATGCCAAGGAATAATGTAATTAGTGATACATTAAACAGAACAGAATGCATGTATATTACTTCAGCGGAGGCAACCTTTGCACCTAGCAAGGTTGCCATGTCGTTTATTTCCAAGCGCTACACAAGGTTGCCATGTCGTTTATTTCCAAGCACTACACAAGGTTGCCATGTCGTTTATTTCCAAGCACTACACTAAGTTGCCATGTCGTTTATTTCCAAGCACTACACAAGGTTGCTATGTCGTTTATTTCCATGCACTACACAAGGTTGCCATGTCTCCATCAACGAAACTGAATTTCTAACAGTGTGCCTTCTTTCGATTCTTCAAGCCAGATAAAAGTTGTAGAGAATTAGACAGGTTTGTTAATTTTGTATTTCAGAAAATAAACAAGCGATAGACGGGGATAGAACACCCGGCAGTTAGAAGTTACCTGAGCTGTAGATTCTGTGTCTTTTAGATAGCCCAGATACTTTATTTTGGAATAGATAAGGCTCTTGTAGGTAGGTATGCAAAAACTATGCTTTGTTGAATGATCAGCTGATCTAGGTTGTAGGTTGCTGCTTTCGAATGCTGTTCAGTGACTGATAGTTGAATTGTGCGGTCGAAAGGTTGGCTAGCCTATGTTCAGTGACTGATAGTTGAATTGTGCGGTCGAAAGGTTGGCTAGCCTATGTTCAG
>CM060963.1:108884667-108934667 GCA_030765045.1 Tenodera sinensis
AGAGAATAATCAGTGCGTTATCTGAGAGATTTATATTAACAAAGATAAAGTGCAGGTCAACATTTTGAGCTGCACGATTATAGCAACGCTTGCCTGCCCACCAGTAATTGTGTCGTGGTCTTCAAACGTAACTGTGTTGTGAACTGGTTCCCACCAAATTAAATCAGGTGTATAAAATGTTAAAAAGCTCTTCAAATGCCGAAAATAAAACCAACTTCGAGTGCTAGATTAATTAATTTACAGAAAGAGCTTTCGGGTGACTTAATATCTACAGATAATTGGGTACTGTTTTGTGGAGCGTGTGAGAATAATGTAGGGGGTGAGAAAAGATTTCAAATAGTTCAGCACATAAACACAACAAAACATAAGGAGAACTTAATCAGAAAACTTGCAAACAAAGAGTCTGTTCAAAAACAGCATGTAGAGTGTTTTAGGAAGTAGGGTTACTGAATTTTCCTATGACTTGTGCCAAGCATTTCTAGCTGTTGATATTCCCTTGTTCAAAATTAATAATTCGACATTTAAAAACTTTCTTGCCAAGTACACTCGACAACATGTGCCTGAAGAAAGTACACTACCTAAGACTTATGTAGGACATTGTCACAATAATGTATTGCCAAATATACAAAATAAATTAGCGGATCAGTTTGTGTGGTTGTCTGTTGATGAAACCCCTGATTCTGAGCGCCGTTCTATTGCTAATATAATCGTGGGTGCTTTAAATAATGAACAAAACAGTACACCTTATCTTCTTAATGTGTGCGAATTGTCGGCCACTGACAATGTAACTATGACCCAGTTAGTGATGGACTCTTTGAAATTACTATGGCCATGTGGAGTCAAATACAACCGATTACTTCTATTTGTTACTGATGCAGGTCCTTACATGGTAAAGTAGGACAAACTTTTCCTAACTTAATTCATATAACTTGTTTGGCACACGCTTTTTCGTATTTCTGAGACAATACGTGATTCTTTCCCATTGGTAGAAACTGTGCAAAATATTCTGTTAGGCACTGGAGTATCCTAATTTCATATGTGCCCATTTTACTTTCTTACTAACAGCCATAACGGCATTGGAAGCTGTAGGATCTCCTTTGCATGAATCACATAAAGTCTTTGAAAAAAACAATGTGATCTAAGTTCGGTTCCTGGTAGCAAAGGACAAAAAGTGAAAGAGAAAGTGAATTACGTAATTTCAAAAAATTCTGGCTATAAACAGATGTGCGATATTCGAGACATCCTGGAAGGAAAACCATCTGTCACACCAAGAGACTTGACTCTCTCTGTGAAGCAGTTAACATCATTTAAATATGCCCCGATAACATCTTGTGACGTGGAGAGAAGTTTTTCATGTTAGAAAAGTGTTTTGCGAGACAACAGACGATGTTTTACAGTTGAAAACTTGTGCAAAGTGTTGGTTGTGAACTGCAATTTAGCAGTTAATACTAGCAGCGAGACCAGTTCTGCTTCAACCTATAAGGAATAAGGTAACTTTATTTATTATTTATACTAACTCGTCTTGTCTACTGCAAATAAACATTAATTGTTTTAATTAAATAGTGCATATGTCTTGGCATATTTTCAAGTTTTAAGAGCATATTTGCATACATATTTCAGTGCTTTTAGGGCATGAACTTCCGACCCCTAGTAATAGCACAGTCAACTTTTATGTTTCTTATGTTCAACTTTCTTGTGCTTCCTTAGTTTTGTGTGTGTTGGTTCCTGAGGGCTATTGGGCAACTGCAATCTATGGTTAAGATTTGTAGGGACAAATCATCAAACCACGGGCAATGCCAGGTAATTAATGACATTAATCTTATCTGTGCAAATTTCTATAGGGTACCAGATCACATATGGCTAAGTTATAAATACTTGATTATTGATGACAGTTGCCTCTCAGATGACACACGCAACACAGGCCCTGACATACCGTTCATATACACACTAACCTAGGCGTCGTAACCTAACACGAGCTAAATTTTGATAATGAAAGACCGTATTACATACACACACACACACACACACACACACACACACACACACACACACACACACACACACACACTAACCCATGTAGCCTATGAGACGCGGTCATCTGCGAATAGACATAGCACCGACTGACGCAGATTTAATAGCTTCGCCACAACTTGCACATGACACTACAATAAACTCTGATTACACAACTATTGAATGAATGGCAACCAAATTTGTGTTGGTTATATTTTGTGTGTTTCTACAAATAATGAGTATAAACGTAACAAGCTAACACTTGCTTAAAGTTACATTATTTTAATTAAACCGAAAATTGAAGCTATTAACAGTGAAGCAAAAGAATCTAAAATAAGAACAAATTAGAAACTAAAGCTTTGAAAATAACTTGGATACAACTTGAAACATATCAACTCTGGAAGATCTTGCAATATTACTAAGATAAGTGAAGCTTTTAGTTTCTAATCTGTAATTGTATTAGATTATATTACTTTGTTTATTTTTTGCTCTCTATAGTGTATCCGGGTTTTAATCAATTTCTTTGTTAAAGTGCCTTAAATAATGATTTTAAGACGTCTCCAAAGAAAACAATTGCGCAAGTGCAACCTAAGTCTAACAACTGTGGTGATAAATCTTCAAACCACGGGCAATGCTAGGTTTTTCAGCTAACATCATAATAAAGTTGTGTACGTATGTTGCTTATAAGCATCTACACCGTTGCAGATTTCGACCAAACTGCGCGCAGATAACCTTTAACACAAGACAAAAATTATGTCTAGCTTAGAATTCGAAATTCCACTCCATTTCACTAAATTAATTGTTTAATTTTATCCACAGGGTGAAAGTAACCCTGTGGAACTGGAAGCACAAAACCCTGATTGTGCACCCAGACGTTAGGAGTGCTGGTATAAATACTCGTAAGGAATCTGATTGGCTGATTCAGGTTCTGAAATAATAAATGAATTAATTGACGGAAACAGCACGCAAGCCATCTTGAATTTTGCTAAAATAAGTTTTTCGTCCGGAATGTTCTTCAGACATTTGCTTTTTTTCTACTCCACATATTTGTGTGTAGTATTGGTATTTTCTATCAATGTTGGTGAAATACGTAGCAATTAGGTGTAAGATGCTTTTAACAAGTAATAATAATAATAATAATAATAATAATAATAATAATAATAATAATAATAATAATAATAATAATAATAATAATAATAATGATAATGATAATGATAATGATAATGATAATGATAATGATAATGATAATGATAATAATAATGATAATAATAATAATAATAATAATAATAATAATAATAATAATAATAATAATAATAATAATAATAATAATAATAATAATAATAATAATAATAATAATAATAATAATAATAATAATAATAATAATAATAATAATAATAATAATAATAATAATAATAATAATAATAATAATAATAATAATAATAATAATAATAATAATAATAATAATAATAATAATAATAATAATAATAATAATAATAATAATAATAATAATAATAATAATAATAATAATAATAATAATAATAATAATAATAATAATAATAATAATAATAATAATAATAATAATAATAATAATAATAATAATAATAATAATAATAATAATAATTGCCTATTTGTTAGTGGAAGTGGTAATACGAGTATATTGCATTTTATTGATAATTTCATTAATTTTTGCTTAATTTTCGGCCATGCAGAGAGTGGGATATGACTATGGTTTATTCCTTGCAGCATTGCGGTTTAAATCCCAAATGGAGACTAAAGTTAGAATCTGAAGGTACATTATTTTCGGAAACAAATTTAAGGATAAGTTTTAAGAGCTTCTTAGTATCCAATAGAATTGCACACAAAACAATGTCTGTCACACTATGATTCATTTTGGTCCAATACAAATGACAGTTCACGTAGCAAGCGTGAAAGATAAACATGGCGAACGCAAATATTAATTTAGCAATTGCTATATTAAGTTTGGGATAAAAAAAAATAAAATAAAAATAAAATAAAATAATATCTGCCAGCTATGTCCAGATACCTAATTTCTTATATCTGGACGCAGTATGCGGATATTTTCATTTATTTAAACTTATTTATTACAATTTTTTCACAATAGAATGTGCAGAAGTTACTAACCTAAATTAAATAACAATAAGGAAAATTGGTGATATTGTAAAGTTGTCCCTAGTCTCTGGTAGGCTGTCCAAGTCTCATCAGGCTGTCGTTTTGGCCTCGTTCTTCTCCTTTCTGCTTACAGTTGGTTTGACAATCTTAACGATCGACGGGATAGTGCTACAACAGTCGCTGGAGGTGTATAAAAATTTTAGATTTCTTTCTTGTTCAGTTTGTCTTAAAGATCTTTCTGCTATACTGATTTGAGTCGCTAACTCATTTAAAGTATTTAGATTTTCCTTATTCCTGACCATTTCCGATAAAGTGAGGTACATGAGCTTTTCCCTGTTAGATTGTCCTATTTCACTGTATTTCTGACAGTTAAACATTACATGCTCAGGAGTATCATCTGTATTGCATCTGGTGCACATTTCAGAGTTTATGATACTAAAACGTTTTAAGTAAGTGCCATATGGCCCATGGCCCGTAATATAGTGTAATGCAACTTGTAAGGGATTTAGGTGCTTTAGTCGTAACCTTTCTCGTATATTAGGGTAAAACATATAGGTGCGTCTCCCAGTTTGCAGGTTATCCCATTCTGACTGCCATAAGGATATTAACTCAGCCCTTATTTGTCTTTTCATATAGCATCGTTTTCCTATTATATCTTCTATCTTTTGTTGATTGCTTTTCTTTAGCCAGTAGTAAGCACCATATAGGCGAACCTGTAGATCTATTGGCCAGGTACCAGTGGCCACAAGAAGAGCCATAGTAGAGGTCGTTCTTGCTGCTCCAGTAAAACGGAGAAGAATTTTCCTCTGGCATTTTCTGAGATCTGCGACGAGGTTTAATTTTTGCATACACTGTGCCCACGCTCCTGCACCATATGTAATGATGGCAGTAAAGATACAATTATGATATGTTCTAATGGTAGTGAGAGGTAGTTTATATTGACGTTGGGCAATACTGGCAATCTTCATCATAATTTTACTGGCTTTGTTGCAGACCTGAGTGACATGTGTCTTGAAGTTGCCTTTCTCATCAAGCGTTATTCCAAGGTATTTAATATACTTGTGGCGTTGAATACGTTCTTCGTGTATTCGTATAACTGGGTTTCTTAATAATTTACCTTTAAATAGCAAATACGCAGGTTTGTTAGCTGCAATTTGTAGTTTAACAGAATTGCACCATTTATATACCTTCTGGGTCACATAAGAAGATTTTGTTTCCAGTTCCAGGCGGGTGTTTCCTTCTATTAATAAAAGCAGATCATCCGCATATGCTATAGTGGTATATATTTGTGTGTCAACTACTAACTCATTAAGCAGAGGCCCCAAACCTATATCCCAGAATATTGGACCCAATATAGAACCTTGCGGGCACCCTTTCGTAATATCACGTGTAACTGTACTATTTGCCCCTGTGATGTTGACTCGGCGGTCTACACAATAGTTCTTCAGAATTCTATAAAGGTTTTTTGGGTATTCTTGTTGGCGCATGCGTTCAAAAAGTGCAGGCCACCAGAGGTTATCGAAAGCTCCAGCTATATCAAAGAAGATACCCATCACATAGTTGTTTTTAGAGTTCTTAGCTGCAATTATGGCTTTAGTTATTGCATCCGTGGTTGACTTTCCAGATCTAAAACCATGTTGAATAGGATTAAGGCCTTTCAGGATCCTAAACTCTTGTATGCGTTTACATAGGAGTTTTTCTTGTACTTTACCCAAAAGGTTAAGCAGACAAATCGGTCTATAAAGATTTTGGCAATGCAGGATCCTTATCGCCACCTTTATGTAAGATCGTGATACTGGCTTCTTTCCAGCAATAGGGAATACGGCGTTGCCATAGACATTCATTAAAGAGATCTGTTAGATATGGAGTTATTTTTGGTGCAATATTTATGAGTATTTCTGCATGTATTTGATCAGGTCCTGGAGCCTTCTTCTTTTTGAGGATTTGTAATGCATGGGGAACTTCAGATCTGTCAAAGGGATAGACGACTCCAGCTGTTGGTTCGTCGGAGGTGAAATCCTTTCTAAGTTGTTTGTGCTGGATTGTATCTGACTCATGGTTATCTGAGGGAAGGACAGTAGTTAGCAGGGTTTGTATAGATTCAATCCATCCTTTAGTTAGTTCACCGTTTGGTTTAAGTAATGTAGAGAGGACTTCTGGAGACTTTATTTTTTCAGTGGCTATCTTGTATGGGATGCCCCATATATTGGTGGTTAAAGCATTCTCAACAAAATTATCCCACGATCTTTCCCTCAGATCTTTTAAAGAAGCTCTAAATTCCTCTTTCAATAGTTGGTATTTTCTAAGGTGTGTTTGCCTCTCTGTGTTTAAGATAGAAATCTGATATGCTCGGCGTGCTTTCCTCATTTTAATCCGAAGTTTCTGCAATTTTTCGTTCCAGATATTATTACTAAAAGGACGTGACTTACTTCTTGGAATTGCCTCAATCATAGCTTTCTGAATGGCCTTAGTAAGCTCAGAAGCTTTGTAGTCAATATCGTCACTCACATTAGTTGAGGGTGGCATTAGTAGATTTTCTTTCAGGGCTTCCCAATTTGCCACTTTGATGTTAAAAGTTCGTCTTTTAGATATAACAGTTGCTATAGTGTTCTGTTGTTGCCTATATTGGAAGTAGATGAGATTATGGTCACTGGTAGTAAGATCCTGACCTACCATCCAATTCGAAACATTCTGAGCAGCTTTGTGGTTTGCTAATGTAATATCAATACTACTGGTTGAACCAGCACCATTTTGGAATGTTGGAGGATTAAGCGGCTCACTTAGAATGTGGAGCTGTAATTCTGCTATGGCTTCTTCCATTAGTTCACCTCTTGCATCTCTAGTGGTACTATACCACCAGGGGGATTTACTGTTACAATCCGCAGCATATACGACTGGAGTATGGGGATACATGTTGTTTATTATACGCATCTTATTGATGAATGGCTCTATCGGATGACTGTATTGAAAATACATGCTTACTAAGATGAGCGTTCCTCTTTTATAACATACTTCAACACATGAAGTATGTTCATCACAGACTTGATGGATCCTAGTCACTTGTAGATTAGCAATCGTTATTAAAATTGATGTTTTGGGACTAAATCCTGTCGTAATATGTCTGGTGGAGATGGGAAAGTGTGCAGGTTTATCTTTAATGCAATGTGGTCCTTGTATACACAAAACATCAAATTGCATTTCTTCGGTGACTTTTCTAATCTCTGCCATCACTAAACGGCTATTGTGAGCATTAATTTGTCCTATTTTAAGAATGTTTTGATTCCATGTTTGGAGCTTAAACGCCATAATCAGTTTTTGCTATCAGACGTCCCCAGTAGATCTTGTAAGTGAGGCAGTCTCGTCGTCCTTTACAGATTTTTCCTCTTCTGAGGCAAGGAATACAAGTGGCCGGTCGTCCTATCTTTTTGCAATTAGGTTTGGTATGACCCAACTCACCGCAATGCCCACAACTGGCTTCTTGTGCTCTGCAATTTCTTGCTATGTGCCCTAAGTCGTGACACTTCATACATCTGGCAACTACTATGTAGTCTTTTATGGTAATTGCCTGGAAACCAACATATAATTTCCCAATTTGTAAAATCTGCTATCTCATTCTTGCCGATACTTCAGCCACATGATGTACCGTCGCCTTTTCCCGTGGACCAGTTTTAAAATGTAGACGGAAATGTTTGTTAAATTCTTCAAAGGTCATTAAATGAGAAAAATTTTGCTGATACATGTTTTCAGTTATTTCTTCGTTAGATTGTCCACTAAAGATATCATATAAAATCATAAGCGGAAGTCTTTTTTTCGGAAGCTCCACTTTTATAGGTTCATCAGATAAAGCTGGATGGTTCATAATTTTGTCAACATCCTCTTGGCTCTCAGTTTCCAAGACTAATTTATCCATAGTTGTGCGAATACGTTTTACTTTTATTTTATCTTTTGCCGGATGTAATTTTTTGGTGACAACTTCTTGTACTTCCCGCACATTTTGTCCATTTGTTGCCGAGATAAAAACGGTGTGTCCTTTCTTTTCAATTGTTCTATGAAGTTGGACTTCTTTTTCCGATCGTGCAGGTATGGCTAGCGATTGCGCGTAAGTAAAACTATTTATAGGCATCTGTTGTGACTGTTCTTCTTTTTGTGGTTTGTTACAACTAAGTTCTCTCAAAATGCAATTTTCAGCCTTTTGCGTTATTAGTTCATCACGAACATCTTGGTACAAATCCGTGCATTTTCGAATGAGCTTAAAAAGAGTCTCCTTATTCTTACCCACTATCTTTACCTTGGCTATAATTGTTGATATGGCCATAATAACTTCATTAAAGCCGTTTCTTTCAGAAACTTCTGGGATATATTTCTACAAGTTTCAGTGCGAAGGAAAGGTGTATAAGAAGCAAAATACGTTGGTGAACACGGTTATGAGAACAGGACATGCGCCGACGTATATTGGGTCCACTCTAAAACGAATTGGGGTTAGAGGACCCGGAAAGCTATCGCAATTTTCTGCGAATGGACGAAGATTTATTTTTCAACCTTTTTCATCGTGTCGAAGGCAGAATTACACACCTGGACACAAATGTGAGAAAAACGCGAAAGAGATAAGGAACACCTGTAATAGTTTTAATCTTAGAATGGATGGACAAGATATTTGAACTCATTTCATAGCATAAAGTTTAAACATAGGTACTGTAAACTGAATTTCTTATTATTTATGAAATACAGCTGCTTAACAACCACCTCACCAACACATTAAAAGTACCATGTGCCGTACATCACAACAGCTGGCTACATGTTGCCTGCGCTGTCCGCCATATTGTTACGTTACAGATACTGATTGACTATTTTAAAGTTGTTGGATGAAAAAATTAGATGCAACTCAATCGCATTGTATACAAACAGGTTGGATAAAAAATAAGATATAAATTGTATGAAACAAAATTGTATCCAACTCTCGATGTCTCACGATGCACTTTTGTGGTACACAGTGTTTTGGACCAAAAAAGTTGAACTGTCGGCGTAGCAATAAATGATATTAAATAAAGGTTGCATATTTGCTAAAACATTTAACATAGCTTTTTGTGCACATGTAGCAGTTAATTGCGTCCATTTATTGCACAATTTGCAATGCACATAATTGACAATAATTCACATTCAGGATATGTAGTTACAAATTTGTATTATTTAGATAAAACAGTGACACGGTCCAAATTTCATGTCAGGCTCTACATTCAACCTTGCTTATTGCACAGTTAGCATTATATTGGTGCACATCTCTATTGCACATCTTCTAGTAATGCACGTAGTGCACAATTCACACTCAGGATATGATATATAGTGCCTGGCTATATTATTAGACGCAACCTTCTCTACTGGTAAGTAGAAGGAAGTATTGTATTCCACCCAAAAATTCGATGTCGAGAGTTCACCGGAAATATATGTTTTGACATCATCTGAATCAAAAGAAAAAAAAGCATTTTTAGAAAAAGTTCCGTGTGTGTGTGTGTGTGTATGTGTGTGTGTGTGTGTGTGTGTGTGTGTGTTTGTGTGTGTGTGCCAGGCTGTGGACAGCATAACTCAAAAACAAAAAGTCGGTTAAAAACCGAAGTTGGTATTTAAGTTTAATGTTTTTCAAGGATGCGGCAAGAAGATTTTGAAGAAAATAGCTCCACCAAAAAGTACTCTTTACATGGAAAATTTTGATTTGGTTGAAAATGGCTCAAACTATTTTGATTAAAATGTCATATGTTTAAGATATTTGTATGACAAATGAAATGTATATTTTGAATTTTCTGGCTATAGCCTATGTAGTCATGTTTACTCTGGATGACTTTTGAATAACTCATAAAC
This sequence comes from Tenodera sinensis, assembly GCA_030765045.1. Lineage (NCBI taxonomy): Eukaryota > Metazoa > Arthropoda > Insecta > Mantodea > Mantidae > Tenodera > Tenodera sinensis. The sequence continues at coordinate 108,894,661 of CM060963.1, forward strand.
CGTAAGAGATAGACCAAATCTTAATATACAAAAAATGTAGATCTCGCTAAAACACACAATTGATGTCCAAATGTTTTTGTAGATTGAGCCATTTCGAGATATTCCTCATTATATGTCAGTTTCGGAAAACAGTTTCCGATTCCCGCGCCCTCTTTGAGAGTATGAACCCGAAGGGGTGGGAGAGGAACTGGGCTGAGTCATCCTCCGCCGGGATGCTTCTAACTGTGAAATAAGGATCCTGCTGCCTGCTCTGTCGTGGCAACGTTCAGATCACCCTTAGAATCCATTCCCCTCATCATCTTCCTTGGAGGGAGCCCTGTTAGGGGTATAGGCACAAAAGATTGCCTTTCGGCTGAGGTGCTAAGTTGCCCCCTCCGCAAGTTGTCATAGAGTCATAGGGTGAACTATCCGAATAAGCGGTTTTCTGGGGTTCTCCTTTATCCTAAGAAGACCAGTGTCGGGCAAGTTTAAGCTCAATGAAATCCGCGCTCTTTTGAGCATTTCACACATTTCATTCATTGATCATCTAATATGACTTACCAGCTTAAAGGACATTAAACTTTAAAAAGTAACCATGCTGTTTCATGAAAATTATATCTTTTTTACGGGCTCAGTGTTTCTTTCGCGGCTGTCGTGCTGAGGATCCGGGCTCGAATTCCGGCTCTGGGATGGCGATTTCTAGTCGGCCCTATCTATACCTTCATCTATGAACAGCTCATATGAAGTGTGTCCAAGGCCCAATGTGATTCGGAATCTACAGTAAAAGCTATAGGTCCTCTCAATCCACCACCAGCACCCTCATCATCACCCCATCATCGGAGGCAATGGACTCCTCCCCATCGCTTGGCGGAAGAGGTTAATTCCGGAGGTCATAGATCACATGGGGAGCATTAGAGATGATGAAAATGATACCACTTATTACTTTCTCTACTATTTACCTATAGTAAGCAGTGGAAGTATTGAATTCTACCGAAAATGCATCACTCAGATTTTTGTCAAAAATAACACATTTTCAGGTGTCTATAGGCAACGTTCTTTCCTTTGACGTTGATTATGCCAGTTCGCAACCAGGTTGGGTCAAGTAGTGTAGACAATATTTTATTCAGGTTCTTCCCGTGGTACTTGAGGATACATATTAAGTAACTTTGGCGCTTTACATCCGCAGTTTCTTTGTGCATTCTATCCAGTCTTTCATTCGTTGACTGTTAAAACTTACAAAAGAGAGGGAGAGACATAAATTTGTGTTTAATAAAAGCAGTTAAATTGTAAATAATCAAAATTTACACAACTATTGCATTCTAAATGAGCTTTTGCTACGTGGTTCACAATATTTGTCTTTCTTTGTTAATTTTACTGGGATTAAAAGACATATTGAATTATTTTAATGTTTCTAGGTGCCAGACAAAGGAATCTCATTCTTCCGAAACAAATTTTTAACCACATGTGCAAAAGAGATTATGATGTGAAGAAAGGGGGAGAGAGGGGGAAGGGGAGAGACAGGCAGAGGGAGTGGGAGAGCGATCAGGAGATCCGTGCAGGTGTTACCGTACCTTCTCCTAGTTTTAAAATATAATATCTCAACATTGCTATAATATGCAGCAACTCTCTATACCTTACCTGTGCATTGCAGCATGTGATCATAATTTTGAACATGCAAGGACAATTTTGTTTAATGGCTAGACGTGTGTTTGTTATGTTAGAGAAACTGGTTTCGTTTCACAACTCCTAATGTCATAATTATATCAGCAGGTTCAGATGACTTTGAAAACACAGTAATTTAAAAGTAAAACTACTAAAAATGCTAATTTATTCTTCTTGCGGCTAAAGCTTAAGAGAACCTTATATTTTACAACTCCCTGATATGTGTTCTTTTGCAACTTGTGAATATTAGCCGGATAAGGAATAATTCGCAATAATCATTTAACTTGAGCAATCAGATATTAATGCCTACCATATTGACAATTTGGATTAGAGAAGAGAAGTAAATGCCAATCATTACCTTAGATGTTACAATGTTAATGTAGGAGATACGAGGTATGTCTTCAAGCCATGTCTCCGTGTCTGCAGAGACAAAACAGCCGTTGACGTCTGGCTCAGCTTACTTGACCTTTAAAAGACATTTAAATGATATACATGATTTGTCTTAGAACACCCAAGACTGCAAAGTCTTTCTACCGTGGAACAAATGCTTGGTATCCATGAAACATTGTTTTACCTTCAGAAATGTACATGGTCTTCCACTAAGTGATGAAAACAGAAGGATGCGCCACAATAGGCACACCGGCCAAAGGAAACGCCAGAGTAATTTGCAGGGCATTCCATGTCCGATATGTCAACTCCCTTTTCAATTATATTCATCAAAGTGGCGACTTGTATGGGAAACGTATACATAGACGTTTGCTAAGCACATTGCAGCACTGGACGGTAAACAGCAACAGGTAAGCGTATTATTTTTTATCAGACCAAAATAAAGACACATGGCGGTACAATTTATAATATATAAAATTATGCCACCATATTGCTTATATGTTGAATAGAAGTTATAAGAAAGTGTTCACAACATTTAAAGATTCAGGATATTAATGCAGTCTTATTTGGTTATAACAAGCAATTAAATTACTTTTATTCGGCAATTGAAAATTGTACTTGATGCATTATTACAACTGTCTATAATAATATTTGTAATACTTATAATACTAACGCTTGTAATACTATTTACCCTACTGATTATATCTATAAGAAGGTTCTCCGATGATCCGAAAAGCGATGCACCATCTGGAACACAGAAAGTGAACTGAATCTCCGATGGATGCAGCACCTCAACTAAACGATAAGAGCTGCTTCCGATATGGTGCTCTTTGTTATTGATGGCCACACCATACATTGTAAAAAGCTGTAAACTATAAGCCTAGCTAGGAAAAATAAGGAGTGTCTTCCACCACATAACACTCAGTTAGTACTGTGCATCAGCAGTTGACCCTGCTTCAGTTATGGAAATAACAAAAATAATAACAGCAATGACTTCTGCTGCAATCACCGGTAGTCCTTATAAAAAAACTTCTCTCGGGTAACATGAATATTGTGTTCACATCATTTGCTGATACCGCACCGATGTGCACAGGAAGAATAAGAGCACATGATCCAGTATTTGAAATGTGGTGTCTGATTTCACATAAACAGTGCCAAAGTGAGAGCAAAGAAGTAATCTTTTACTGCGATGTTTGTGAGCCTTTAACAAAAGACAAGAATTGTCCTATTCAGTTACAAATTTTATACAAAAACAATGTTTAGTTTTTTGGGGGAGTCTTCATTGTCTAGTAGTATGAAAATATCTGATATTTCATGTTAATTACACCTATACAGTGAGTTGTTCACTTAATGTTGTTTACTTAACTGAAATTGCCATGTTCATATCCTAAATGGTGTTAAAGGCCCAATTTAAAATATCAGTGGCACAATTTGCAATACGTTATAAATCATACTACTTCGCATCTTCGTACATTTCGCATATTAATGTTTAAACCATAACATTCTGAGTATTGCCAGGTGGTATGCAGACACTTAAAGGATTCAGCTACAACTCTCAACGGTCAGGTTCTACTAATATTTCATAGAGTTCCCGGTGTTCTAAAAAGTAATAAAAATGGTATAGATATGAGACCTTGCCCTGTCTCACGGAAGCGCGCCATATATCGAGAAAAGATTCACAAACATCGTTTGATTTTGAAACGAATACATGTGTTGTATTACATCCAGAATGGGTTAAATTAATATTACATATTTTAAAACTTTCTATACATACTCTATGGAGTAATAACAACTATTTCCTATTCCATGACATTCTCAACTAAAGCTGAAAGTATTCGTAAGTACGTTCCATTATATTCAACTACAAGGGCTTTGTAAAACCTTTTTAATATATTATTAATTTATGATACGAAATTAGATAAAATACGCTTTCCTGGCGACGGACATATTCAAGATGTTCTCGGGCTTTGAATCATCATCCTGATGATGGGAAAGATGTACACTCCCGAAACGTCGATGGTATATCACTGCACTTGGCTTGAAGCCCGAGAACATCCAGAATATGAAATTAGGTGTTTCACAGACCACATTCGTCAGAAAATGCTGGGCTCTTTATGTTGAAAGAATGTCGGTTGAGTTGTTTTTTAAATTACCCACTCACGTACACTGTCCTGTCCAGTGGCACAAGGGCTCTTTGAATGTAGCCTTGGCCTACCGCCCGACCGCTGGATCTCCCAACTTTGTCTACTACAGGCGTCATGAGCGGGGTTCAGCAATGGAGAGTGGTACGTGGTCAGCACCCAGGGTCCTCTCGGCCAGAATATGTGGTCTTTGAAACCGGAGTTGATCACTTGGAAAAACCAGGATGGGTGATCAGCCCGAAGCCTGGTGTGAGAGCGAGGAAGTGGATGATATGAAATTATGATGAAAGATGATAGGAAAGGTGATGATGGAGCAACTGATTGAATGATGGCAGGAAAAACTGGAGAACCCGTAGAAAAGCCGCCCCCGCGCCGGCGAGTTTTCCACACATCCCGCATGCGGAAGCCTGGGATCCAACCCGGGTCGCGTTGGTGAGTGTCAAGCGGTCTAACTGCCACGGCACGGCCAACTATGTACACACATACACATTTTCTCTCTTTATGATCTTAATAGAGATAGTATGGATTATAAAAACGATATTGTGTCACTAATAGTGAACCCATTTGCCTCCTTCTGAGTCACTAGAACTGGTGAATGGAGTTCCAATGCTCGCTGAAGCATGTCTCAAGGGCCTTGTACCGGGTAATTGTGAAAACAACGGTTGTGTTTGTGTTCTTAATCCATTCTTCCAGCCCCTTGAGATTGGCACTATCCTCGAGAAATCAGGAGTTTTTGTTGAATTGCGGGACCGTTAACAATGTATGTCAGACAGGTTTTGTTACAAAGGTACAGCTCTTATACCTACCCAGACCGTAATTATGGTACCTCCACTTAATGGTGTAACCACCTGTAGAACCGTCCAAGGGATTTGCCGCTGAGCTTTTTCGTTATTGACTACTATGGCACTCCAAACTATGATTTACCTGTAAATAAACCATTCATACTCATTATGAATGTAAGCTGCCCCATGCTGTTCTCGTTTTCGGATGTTCTATATTTGAGGAACAATAGTTTTGGAGGAATCTGGGATTTCTGGCTTAAGGAATCTTCACCTGGCTATATGACAGCCCATAGTAATGTTGATGGGATGGGAAATTTTCTCTTGTAAAGGACCAAGCTGAATTTTCAGAACTGGGAAGACCCTCGGGGGAAAGTTAAGGAAGTTAGACATTCTACTGATGTGTTACATCATTTTGCGTGAATATCCCCCACGCATATATATATGACAAAACTATCCTTGTCCTTTCATGGATTTGACTGTGCACTTTTCTTTTCCTTTGAATCTTGGCGAGCATTTCAATTAACCTATGAGAAGTACCAAGAACATTGAATGGTCTAGATGTTTATTTCGGCATACCAAAATCGCGTGCCTAAAACTTATCAGATTGATTTTATCTGAAGCTAATAAATGAAGGTTATTTTTGCTTAATACTCTTAATTTTGTCTATAAAAATAACAGAAAATGTTATGCTTCGCTAGTATTGCTAATAGTGTTATTATTCTTATATCAACATACTAAAATATGAAAATCTGATGTGTTACACTCAAATGACTTTCTCTATTCTTGTACTAATCCCTCTTGCAAGCTCTTATTCCTGCACCTTCTTCGTGTTAGTTCAGATAATATTATTGCTTATTTCTTTGTAGATGCAAGGGGAATATTAGAATACAGTAGGCTTTCAGCGATAGTCATATCTTTTAAAGCTTTGAGATCCCGTTCTCTTTGCACGCTTAACATATAAAAAATGAGCAACAAAGCTCCATTTCATCAAAGTTTTAAGTTTTCCGAAACTGACACAAATAACAAGAAATATTTCTGAAATGGTTCATTCTACAACAAATTTATTCAGACATAAATTGTGTATTTTAGCGAGATCTACATTTTTTGTGTAGTAAGATTTTGTCTACCTCTTACTGTTTACCAGTTATGCAAAAGTCATCCAGAGTAAACAGGACTACATGGGCTATAGCCATAAAATTTAAAATATATATTCCATTTTTCATACAAATATCTGAAACATTTTAATCAAATTCGCTAGAGCCATTCTCAAGAAAATCAAAATTTTCGAAACATTTTCCAGCTTTCTTCAAAATCTTCTTGAAAAACATTAAACTTAAATACCAACTTGGGTTTTTATCCGACTTTTCGTTTTTGAGTTATGTTGTCCACAGACACACAGACAGTAACACACACACACACACACACACACACACACACACACACACACACACACACACACACACACACACACACACACACACACATACACACACAAACCCGCGCGCGGGGACCTTTTTCTAAAAATGCTTTTTTGTATTCAAAACAAATATTTCCGGTGAAATCTCCATATCGAATTTTTGTGTGGAATACTATACTTCCTCTACTTACCAGTAGAGAATGTAAAAATTCAAAATCTATGGCAGATTATTCCGGAATCACAGCTTAAGTAATTATATTATAAAGAATTTTCACTTTATCTGAAAGAGTTCTTGCGAATTTTTTTACATGTAAAAATAAAAAAACGACAGAATGCATGGTTAGAAGGATAAGACTATATTATTTAAGCACAGCCATTCCTTTACTGAAAAAAAAGTTCTTCATGTTTTGCTTGAAGTTTAACATTGTGAATTTTATGAAAATTGTTAGATAATTTTTACATATAGTAAGTAGCAGAACTGTTGTATTTCATCCAAAAATCTATGTTAAGATTTCAGGGGAAATATATGTTTTAAGGCCTTCTGAGTTCAAAAATGGTTAAAAAAGAAAACGTTCATGTGCACGTGCTGAGAGCTGAGTTCATTTACTATTCATATAGCGTGGACCAATGGAAGAGTGAGTGAGTGAATGAGTAGGGTTTAACGGCCCGTCGACTAAAAGGTCCGTGTGTTTGTGTGTGTGTGTGTGTGTGTGTGTGTGCGCGCGTGTGTGTGTATGTGTGTGTATGTGTGTGTGCGTGTGTGTCTTTGAACAGCACAGTTAAGATACAAAAAGTCAGTTAAATATAAATTTGGTATTTAAGTTCAACATCTTCCAAGAATATGACACGAAGATTTTCAAGCAAATCCCCCTACCCCAGATTACCCTTTACAAAGAAAAAGATATGCAAATTTTCATTTTCCTAAAGATGGTTCTAACAATTTTGGTTAAAATACCATATCCTTTAGATATTTTTATGATAAAAGATTTTCCCGGAATAGACTATGAAGTCCTCTTCACTCCAGATGACTTTTTATAACTGGTAAATTGTAAGTTAGACAAAGCCCTCCTACACAAAGATATAGAGATTGTTAATACATACAATTTATGTCAAATACATTGTTTGTGGAAATAAGCGTTTTCCAACATTTGATTTGAATTTTCAAACACTTATACCTTTTTTCAAATAGGAAGTCATTCGTTTTTAATGCCCTGGTTATGCAAAGAGACTAGATGTGAAGAGCCATCACACCTTTTAAAAATGTTTACTATTGCAGCCTACTGTATTCTTCCATTCCCATTGTAAGGGAAATGTGTAGTGAAACCATTTCTATGCACGATTAGCATGAAGTACAACACAAAATGGTTATCCGGGCTTGTGGGCCGTGGTCTACTGGAAAATTTTCTTCAAGACTTTTCGTTCGAAGCTGCATCGAACATCTGCGGTGGTGTGACCGTAGCACTCTGCTGCTCGGCGACCTCTGATACGGTGCATGAAGTAGAAGAGTAACCGTTTTTAAGAATAGCAGAGTAGAGAAAGTACCTAATGTGAGTGCACACATATATTGGTACAACTCGGTTGAAAAATTTAATTCTAGTTGGTGCTGCTGTTAGTCCTGTAAAATATCCGTAAGTTGTGAATATTTGGAGGCATTAGTGGACATTACATCAAAGCATAATATTGTGTTAATAATTTGTAACATAACTATGAAATTAGCTAGGCAAGGAAACTTTTAACGATATCTCGATAGACTGGAGTTTTTGCGGACCAATGCAGTCTTCTTCTTCTTCTTCTTCTTCTTCTTCTTCTTCTTCTTCTTCTTCTTCTACTTCAATCTTACAGGGATTAGGTATTCTTGCCTGTTCCGTCCTCACAGCTTTAAGACCATCTTTTTCTCTTCTTCCTTGAGGCTGATAATTATTAACCATCACTGGAATTCTTTTATTCTTCATGCGACTCAACTGGGCTGTCCATTCTTCTTTATATTCTTCTATTTTTTCATTTATGCTATGAATAAATGAATATGATATTAAGAAATATATATACTTAATTCTTCTCATATATGTTCATTTCGAAATAGATCCAGGCTGTATGCCTCGTAAAAACCTCATTTCTGCTTACTGGATCTTACTTCTATCCCTCTTCACTTCCGAACGTTAATACTGCTACAGCCATAGTCTAATAAAATATTAGCTTTGTATCTCTTAGAGTTTTATTTTGCAGAGTTCTGTTTATTCTGTTTATTGTTCCATGCATTGATGGAGATTTGCTCAATTTATTTTCAATATCTTTGTCTCTATCAAAGCTTACATTACATCCTAGATAATCAAAGTGAGGTACCTGTTCTAATATTTTGTTTTATATCACTATTTTTGAACGTACTGAGTGTTTATCTCGATGGGCCATCACGTTTTTAAGAATATTGTTACATGTTATTCTTTTCCAAATTGACTCAACTTATATACCGAAAGATGCAAATTCTCTTCATTATTTTGTATTATTTATGTCACTTGTATACAACAATATATTTAGATGTCTACTTCTACCAATAAATGAACCTGAAGTTACCCCAGTCTTCCATTTGTCAATTATATCAACATAAATACAAAATAATGTAGGTGACAGAATACAACCCTCTTACTCCCTGATTTATGTTTGTAGGTTCTTATTTTAACGTGGCCATGTTTATTATTATTTTTGTATTTCTGCATAGACATTTAATGGTTTCAATAAGATGTTTAGGGTAGCCATTTTCATACAATATTTCGCATCATTTATTCCTGTTCACAGAGTCAAAGGCTTTTTCCAAGTCAATAAATGCAACATGTGTTTCCAAGTTGACTTCACGACTTATCTCCAAAATTCTCTTACTACTAAAAACGTTGTCACTGCAGGAGCGTCCTTTTCTAAAACCAGGTTGTTCTTCTCTCAGCAGCATTTCAGATAAATTCGTTAATCTATTATTACATAATTATTTTAGCATATATTTTAAATATTGTAAACTTTCGGATGTGTAATTTTCACAATTACCTCCATCACCTTTCTTGAACTGTGATATTACCTCAGATACTCCCCATTCCTCGGGTACTCTACATTCTCGCCAGTATATATTATATAAGTGTAGTAATCTAAGCTGTAGAAATAGACCTCCATATTTAAGCAGTTCTGCATTGATCCCATCAGGTCCACATGCTTTTATGTTTTGCATGTCTTTCAAAGCTTTCTGAAGCCTTCTATTGCAATTAAAGCAATCACTACATTGTATTCATTTCTTATATTTTCTTCAATTATGTTTGCATCAAACCATAGGGATTTATAATATTGTTTCCATTGTTCTAAGGTAATTGTGTTTCTACTTGCTGAGTCCTTCTCTAACTGGTTAAAATATTTCATCGTTTGAAGGCTTCCTTTCTAAAGTTGGGATGAAACGGTCCCAATAGTCATCATGCGCTTTTCTTGTCATTTGTTTAGTATAATTTCGTTTTTCTTTGCACTCTTCCCTAGATTCTTCTGTTTTCTTTTGTATGAAATTCAAATATGTTTTTTTTTCTAAAAATTGCATTTTTAATATCTTCATTCCATATTTTTAAATATTTCTTTTTCTTTGCTTTGTTTTTCTTTCCTATTGCTTGAAGTGCCGTTCTTTCTATTCATCCTTTAAGATTGTTCCATTCTTCTTCTAGACTATTAGATGTTGGCGTTTTCTTTAAATGAACCTATAGTGTAAGCTAATATGGATCTTTAATGCTTTCCTGTTGTAAAAGATGTACTTTAAATATTTCTGGAACGTTTGAGAGTTTTTATTGATTTTTCTTTTTCCATTTAGTGAATAAAGATACAGTTGCAATAACTAAATAACGATCTGATCCAGTGTCACTACCTATATGGACCGAAACATCTTGATTTGACTTCTAATTTTTTCTATTCGAAATGTTTAATTCTTCCGGGCTTGTAGGCCGTGGTCTAGAAGGCATGGTAGATACCTACGTTTCGCCAAGTACTGCGCTTGGCATCATCAGGGTAACACGATCCTCCGTCTGCACTGGTCAGAGTTTGAATGTGGAAGTAGAGAAGTAGTGGAAGTTTTGACCGTTAACGTCCGTTACGATTATTTACATGGGTGCGGGTGGGCGGGCCATTGTTGTGCTGGCTACGGTAGTGATTGGCCAGTTGTAGGTGGCGTTTTATTATAACTCTTGTGTGCGTCTGAAAGTGTATCTAAAACCGGTATCCATGCTTTATGTACACGTAGTATTTCTTCTTTGCGATTGAAGTTATCTTTCTGTTTGTAGATTTCTATGGCTTCCCTTTGTAGTCGAACATAGTAGTAGTTAACTGTAATATTATTCGGATGACATCATGGCCGAATAATAAGGCGTGCTCTGCCACAGACGATTTATCCGTATGTCCCAATCTGGTGTGACGCTCATGTTCTTTTAATCTGGTGGCCACACTGCGCACGGTAGTGCCTATATATACTTTGCCCGGAAAAACTACACATTTCGAATAGTCAAGACACCGGTTGTGAAAGCCTAAATACATATAATTTTTTCATTTGCAATAACATACTCTATGGATGACCGCTGTCCTCTCGCAGTCTATGTAAATTTATGTATATCTTTTTCCCTAAAGAATGTATGTGCTATTTTCATTTTATTGTATGTTGCAAACTGTCTTAGTTCTTGAGCATTATTATTTATATGTTGTTCACCAAAAATTACAACTACTTCTTTTATTGGCTGTTTGCCAGTTCTTGCATCTAAATCACCACATATAAGTTCACATTCTGTCTTGTTTACTTTATTCAGTTTTCTCTGCAGTTCGTCATAAAATACCTTAGTATCTTACCAATGTGATGTTTTCTCTGCTTTAGGTGCGGAAGGGCAGGTGAAGTATTAAAAAAGAGGAAGGGATGATCGATTCATTGACCTCAGACATCTAACAAACAAACTGTGTTATCTTTATGACAGTTGTGTCTCCCGTTGCAGGAAGCAGCTTGGTCAATTAAAGGCGCGCGAGATGTGCCGAAGTGGGCGCCATCATGTATAAATACGGAGAGAGAGATTGACGCCGAGCACCAAGCTTCAGATAAAACATTCAACCAAGAGCAGGTCGCCTCCTCTAATGGGACTGCGCATTTGCATAACTAATTTGAGTGGAGAGCTTACTCGCGTGGGAGACCACTCAGTAAGGACAAATAAAAATCCTGGTAAAGGTGCTTTTGTTTTCAGCCAACTTTAACATGAGCCTCTACCATAACGTGCAATGTTATTACACTGTTTTGTATTAACTTGCGCCAGATTAACCCTAGCAACACCAACGGGGGGAGGGGCTTACCTTACGTTCTGTAATTTTTGGAATTGCGTCTTTTATTCTTTTGAATAAAGGCATGCAGTTAATAGTTATTGCCAACCACTGTTTCTATTATTGAATTGCATAACTGCCCCGCCGTGGCCGTGTGGTTAGACCATTCGCTTCTCACCAAAGCGGCCCGGGTTCGATTCCAGGCAACCGTATGTAGGATTTGTGGTGGGCGAAACGGCGCTGGGGCGGGTTTCCCCCGGGTTCTCCGGTTTCCCCCGCCATCTCATTCCACTGGTGCCCCATCTTCATTTCATGTATCATCAGTGTCACCGCCTGTGGTGCCGTAGTAGTAAAAGTGGGCGTTAAACACTAAAAAAATTGCTTAACTGTTTCAAAATGTTCATTGTTGGTCTTTTGAGAAACAATGAAATGTCAATGTGATCATAAAGTACCCCACCGTGGGTATATTGTGATGCATGTAGGAAAGTAAAAACATGTTCAAGTGTTAAATATTACCTTTATAAGCATGATAAGATATAGTAAACCATTTTAAAACAAATTTGTTTTAAAAATTACTGAGACATTTTGTTACCAATGGTGTTCATAAAGTACACCCCCCCCCCCTCTGGTAGCATAAGTTCTGTAATAACGATTTGCATAATATTAATGGATTCAAATAAAAAAGGTAAGACAGGAATAGTTAATGTTAAATATTACCTACCTTTATAAACATGACAAGATATAATACCCAATTTTAAGATAAATTCGTTTTAAAAACTGCTCATATATTTTGTTACCAATGATGGTCATAAAGTAGCATAAGTTCTGTAACAAGAGTTGACACTGTTAGGGTTGAGTAATTATTCATTATATGAAATGTTTACACAAATTGAGGAGCACAGAAGTTCGCTCCTCAGGGACGATACTTAATCTTGATAATTTGTTTACTACTTTTGCCAACCTTAGGGGAACTCCACTGCGCTATAAGTGAGACAATTTTATTCCTTTGCGTCGACAGTTTATTTGTTAATATGATTTTCTGATTGTAGTCCCTTACTTGGTTGGCAACACTGACTGTGTGTATGAAGGGAGTAGAAATTGTTTACCTAGTCCACTGTGTTGATAGCTTGCTTCCGGACTGTAGGAAATTCAGATTTATCATCAGAAAGGGAATGTAAATAATGTACGGTTAACAACGAATGTTCTGAAATCTAGTTAAGGCATTGTGACTGACTTTTGGATTTTTTTGTTTTTTTTTTTTTTTTGTTTGTCTTTTCTTGCACTTTCGTTATTCTTACAATCTGTACCTTCGTGAAACACATTTTTTTTTAAAAAATCAACTATGCTAAAGGTAGCAATTTGATTGATCCTGTACCACTTAGATAAAAGACCATGTTGAACTTTCAATAGTACTTAATGTTAGAAAAAATAGTTATAGCGCCCTTAACGACCACATTCCAAGAAGTAGTAAACCTATTCCTCGCCCTTCTTCCCCAGCTAATGACGTGAACACAATATTCCCAACATAGTTTCAATATAGTCTTAACAAAAGAATCTGGTGTTGCCGAGTCGATTGCAGTTGTGCATTCAGAGTGTTGTTAAAGATTCTGCTTCTTGAGTTACATCTCAGAGCGACCGAAGCAAAAGACAACACCGTTCTGGCGACCAGTTGACACCCTAAAAGCCAGAAGAATGAGAAAGGCCGTTAAGGCATGGGTGACACTAAGTATTTGTATAATGATACAATCAAAAATATTGTATGAAATACTCAATCGCTACAATAAGAAGAAAAAAAAAACAACCCGTAAAGGATGTTAAGCGCATTCTGCAGAATAAATAAATTAAAAAAAGAATTACTAGAAATTGTAAAATAATGTCTCAAGAAACATTTAGCATAAAAATCACAATTGAAAAATAAACCAAGTAAAACAGCACAACGTGCCTGGATAATAATACTAAAACAACCCTTAACAATATTCTAGACAGAACAGGAAGCCTGAAATGCCAGAGGCGACAAGCAGACGCCTTTGTAACGTTAAATATATCAGAGTCTTGCAGAAGAAGCGAGGTAGCAGTAGCGAGAAATAATCAAGTGAAAGTGTTACTTAAATAGTTGTTGAGAAATGAAGAATTGATAGTGGGTACAAAACAAAGTTGTGGGAGAATACTCAGTGAATAATTTGTAAAAGCTGCTCCGAAATTAGGCCGAGTCGAGCTTTTCATATTACCTTTCGAAAACGAGATTAATTATTAATAGAGGATTAATATCTTAACGATGGTTTGAAATAGGTAATGAACATTTTGTGTTTAGTATATACTATACGCTCTGAATATATAGTAAAAAGGTAAAACAACGAGAAGAATGCTGTAGATTTTTTAATTTTCATGGAAATATTGCCTGAAAGGATTTCGTGTAGTGGTGAGAGCTGCGGTCCTCTCACCTCAGGGTCGCGTTGACCAGAACTATGTGGTGCTATATCACATGTCACGGTGAATATGCGGTAGCTGTTGGCGCCAAGTCGAGAAGGGGATAGACGTTTGAACCAGTCTTGCCAGCTATATGGACTTCATAAGCTTGTTTTAGAATACTAGCAGTGTAGAGATGAATCTTTTAGTTGCTAGAAAACGTAGCAGCCTTTAACATTAAAGAATAATCATTACTTATTGTTGTTATTATTAACTTTAATTTATCTGGATGAAGACCACTAATTTATTTATATTCCATAAAGTTCGCTGTACCGCCGGATTACACTTGCAGGGAGGCCCAATCCTAAGCCCACCAGTCGAGTAATGGTCCGTCAACATATTTTGAATGGCCCGTGATATCTGAAATTTCGATCTGAACCTATTTATTATTACAAACTCTTTCTCTTTTGAACATGAAAGAGTAACGTGAATTTATGTATAAATCTACTTCAGAATCTGAGATTCGTAAACACTCCCCATCTTAGTAAATAGAAATAATAATGAAATTCCAAAACTGCTCAGGACTTTGTGCTATGTGAGGAGCATTTTCCATTACCTCTTCTCCTTGTTTGATTTATTTTTCATAATACACGACTTTAGGCCGATTTCTTGAACATCACGATCTTGCTGTACCTCGATCTATGGAAGATTTTTTGTGGCTATTGCCTTGACGGATCGCCATCCCGGGAGGGAGGAGTGAGGTGAGAGGATACGAAGGATATTCGGACCTGAGGAGAGACGACAGTAGAGGGCAGTGTCCCTAAAAGCTACAGATTTGAACTCCCTGGTGACGGCTAGTACACTGGCTCCTCTCCTCAACCCTCTGCGGGCTCTAGCTCCGGGACTCGGAGACCTACCTGATCCGGAGGATGAGACTTTACAGAGAGCAACCAGCTGCCATGCACGCGAAACTCCCGCCGACACTTAGAACCCTGAAACAACCAAGCAGGTGAAAGCTGAAGTGAAATTACAAGTGAGATGAAATAGAGGGACAGGAAATTCGGGGGAATCCTATACGCTTATTTCCCAAGCTGTACCGATTAACCATTAGCAGGTAACATTGTCCATATCACTAAAGCATTAAAAGTACTTCAGCTTCTTAGCGTCTTAAAACTCAGAGAGAATGTTTCTTCGTTAAATCCATTTCGCTTCCCCGTCATAATGTATTTTTTGTTCGTTTAACAACGCTGTCAGTTGCCAGGATCACATCAGCGTCGCCGGTGTGCCGGAATTTCGTCCCGCAGAAGTTCTTTTACATGCCAGTAAATCTACTGACATGGAGCTGACTTTTTTAACCCAGATATGCCTGAATTTTTTTTAAAAAAAATATGTTAAGATTTTTTGCACAGAATAGATGCAAATGCAGTTGTGAAAACTAATTTAACACAATTTTGTATTTATTTTGCACACTTTTGTCAAAAACAGCTGTCCTTTTAAAAGGACAGTAGGAACATAGGCATATAGGTATTTTATCCGCATTTCAAATATAATAATTCTTTAGTCTTTTGTATGATAGCTAGCAGAACATGCTACATGAAGTGCATCTTGGTTTTCCTTGCAGCATATGTTACTCTTCTCCATTAGAAGTTGCAGTATATCATTATAAAAGAAAGAAAAAACAACAACAACAACTTGAAAATGATTCTAACGGAGTCTGATTCTGCTTCGCAAGTAATAATTTAGGGGATACAGCAGACAAAACACGGAGCTTACGATGTTTCCAA
Organism: Tenodera sinensis; assembly: GCA_030765045.1. Classification (NCBI taxonomy): domain Eukaryota; kingdom Metazoa; phylum Arthropoda; class Insecta; order Mantodea; family Mantidae; genus Tenodera; species Tenodera sinensis. The sequence continues at coordinate 108,910,523 of CM060963.1, forward strand.
ACATATAGTTTTTCACTGCAATTTGTAATCGCTTTACTTCCCTCTAAATTATTATCATGATCACTAGTTGCACCACTGTTATTCCTACTTTTATCATCTCCTTGAATTTAATTTTCCACTGTCTCTTCTTTCTCATTCTCATCTACCTCTGGATCCACTATTGCAGGAATGCAGCGCTGAAAAAGTACTGCTTCAGCCCTCAACTGACTCCACGGTAAATAGCTGGGGTCCACGGTATCTTCTTCCCCAGAATCTTCATCTGACAAGTCAGTATTTGTGGCACTATTGTGGCACTGGTGGCATTATAGCCATTTCTGAAATTTTATCATTTGATGTGTCCACATCCTCAGCAATAATGAGCACTTCATCGAACAACAAATACAGAACATTTTTCTGTACTACTAAAATAATGTTGAAATATTTGTGGAAATGCCTATTGTCCTTCGAAAAGGCCACCAGAAAATATTTTATGAATGTAACAAAGCTATTAAAACTGCAACTTATCTTTCACTTTTAAAAGATAAACCCATACATTTGGAAATAAACATCATGACACAACTCATCACTTGAAGATAAAAGAACTACATAAAACTTACCTCTCAAAATGCATGATGTTGCAAAAAGCCATGTTCAACAGAAGGTCAACAAAACAGACGGTTTATTCACATCAACAATCACTTGCAAGAATACAAAACTCAATCAAACCACACCTTGATAATGTCTAGCTGACATTACAAATATTAAATAATAAATGTTACCAATGTGACCACTGTCCTTACATAAAACACTTAAAAACCATCGGTCTGGGCCGGATTTGAACCCGCGACCTTGGGATCAGTAGGCCAGCGTCTAATCAGCAATGTAAGCTAATAACACCATTGAATGGATAGTTTACCATGTTTTGAAAGGAACTCCCCATAAGTTTGATTTACAAGCGCAAAATATACTTGTTTTGAAAGCCCTCAGATTATGTTGGAAAACGGAAACAATTTATATGAAACAAACCTTTCAAAACGTTCCTTCTTGTTGTACTTTCTTATTATTTGGAGTAACGAACAAGTAGGCGCACTTTAAGCATACCTAAATATAACACATTCACTACCAGAGTTAAACGTTAAACTGTATTCAGAGTTAAACGTTTCTGGAACAAGCTGAATGCCTACAGAAAAATTGTTCCAAATAGTTTACTTGTGGCGCATTTTGCAATGCCTAGGTTATACTTTGTTTTCTTCTTTGTCTGTCTCTTATTATTCTCCACATGGAGGAGTTACAAATCAGCGTCTGGGTTCAGAAGCAATTCTAGGAGCAGACGGACTCTAGATTAGGCAGAATATCCGGCAAGGGTAATGAGGCCAAAATCTGGTATGAGAGTGAAAAAGAAGAAGATACGAAATTATGGCGAAATGGATGAAAGAAAAGTGATAAGAAATATGTTGATGTAATAAATGGCGGGAGAAACCGGAGAACCCGGAGAAAACCCGCCCTAATGCCGTTTTGTCAATCACAAGTCCAAAACACGTTCTCCTGCGATCAAAGTCGGGCCTACATGTTAAGGGACGAGCGAGTATTCCGTTTTCTTAGGACTAAATTATCTATAGTAATACCACGAGAGGGTTTTCTATGAAGAATGTGAAAACTCGAATGGTATTTGTTCAGACTATTCCGCGAAATAATTAACAATTCATTTATTTAATACTTATTTAATATCAATAGTGATTTAAAAGTAAACAACTTATAATAAGATTTATTTTCACAGTTGGCACAACTAAACTATTAGTGTGAGAACAACAAGAATAAAGATTTTAGCCTTTAATCCAGCGAGAGGTTGCGAGTTTATTGACAGATTTGCGAGTGCGAAGCAAAAGCGAATTTTTCTAATAAAAATGGTAATCCGGAATGGAGTTTATTAAGACTATTGTATGAATAAAATGTACATATTGTTTAAATAATATTACTTTCTTACCTACGTTTAAAATCACCGTTGTGTTAGATGTCAGATCACAGCATACTTACCAAGCGAATGAACAATGAAATGAATTACGATATACTTCCAACGCTACCAACCGTGGGACGAGAAAATACGAGAACATAATAATGATAATGATGATGATGATAATGATAATGATAATGATAATGATAATGATAATGATAATGATAATAATAATAATAATAATAATAATAATAATAATAATAATAATAATAATAATAATAATAATAATAATAATAATAATAATAATAATAATAATAATAATAATAATAATAATAATAATAATAATAATAATAATAATAATAATAATAATAATAATAATAATAATAATAATAATAATAATAATAATAATAATAATAATAATAATAATAATAATAATAATAATAATAATAATAATAATAATAATAATTAAAGAACGCCAATTGACAATATTTGCATTGTACTGCTTAAAAGCACAATTGGAGTATGTAGCTTAGTAATTACTGCATGATAGTATTACGATTCTAATGGATACTATATAATGAGCTGACGTTTTATCTGATAAAATATAATTCTTACAAACAATATAAGATAAACGACCGTGATTGGTCTATAGTCGAGACATTACAAGCTATTGCTCAGTATCACGTACGCGACGAATGAATGGAATGGTCTTTATAGTTAGATCAACCAACCATTAAACTGCTTGACTTAACACAGAGTTAGATATTTACCTGACCGTTTGTGGTTTAACAGGGAGCAATGAAAGGGTTGGAAATGAACCCAGATTTTAGATAACAGATTGTTAGTCAACCTCTGTTCTATTAGGATAGGGGAAACCCTGTAAAATACCTTCTGCAGGTACTCACCCCAAACGAGATTCGAAATCAGCGTCTACGAGATACAAGATACACGTCAGCATGGAGGTGGATCCCTTTTGTTTTTTGCCGACATAGACAAACACACGGACAGAAGGACCTGTGAGGAGCTTTGTCTTTTTGTTCCGGAAGTCTCAAAACGAGGACTTCCGGCGAAATGAAACAGTTGGTGTGAGGCCTAGGGAAAGTGGAAATTGTATGTTTCCAATGTCTCCTTGAGGACTCCGTTTAGAAAGAACAACTGGAAACTGGCCGGAAGCACTTCTATTCTTCTGCCCAGCTTAAGGAAAACAAAGACGCAAATATTTTCCTAGAGTGCTAAAGTGCAGATTAAAACATTCAAGACAATATACTCTTTGAAAACAGTCATTTCTGAAAGAGCTACCAAAGTTGCAGATGGCTAGGCTAATGAACTCATGAGGTGTATTGTTAAAAGATTTCAAAGAGAGATTACAGAAGTAAAAGGGACGGGATAATGTTGACTGTACACACAACATAAAAAGGGTGAATTTGCTTGAAAACTTGGGATTTTCTGTAAACCATTCTGATGTTTTCTTACCTGATGTTTCATTCATAATCATTTTAATCAGCACTCAGTCAACCTTATTTAGTTCCGAAAGGTGACCTTTGCAAAATACAAAAGTTCCATATTACACGGGCTGAATTTCTAACGATTTAACACTTAAAATATATAACTAGTTGAGTATAAAGTGTACCACTAACCATGAATGAATAAGCGCTGCTCATGTTAAGTCTAAAAAATTAAAAACTATAGTTTCTCCAAAATACATTTTGTTTCTGTTGAACTCACACTACAATAACCCCACTCTTTTATTGATTACTCTAGCAAGTATTTGTAGTAGGTGGAAGTACATAGGTATTGCATATCAGAGAAAAAATCGATGCCAGATTTCACCGGAAATGCGTGTTTTGTGGCCCCCTTAGTAACAAAAATTTTGGAAGAGATGTGTGTATGAATATAGCTTAAAAAATTGATGCGTTATATTCATAAGACTTTATCTACCCATTCTTCAAGATACTATTCTTTCAAAAGCGCATTCTTCTATCTACTTCATGTTAACCGAGGCAAACATTTGTAGAAATCCTATTTTTACACATTTCGTGTAGGTTCAGGGGAATACGAGAATGCAGTGAACTTAACCGACAATCAAACCTTTTAAGCACGGGTCGCTATGTAATGTCTTTGAAATTTCGTCCACTTTGCATGATCAGGAGGTTAAAAACGATTGGGAATTAACGATTCCCATTTGGAAAAAGAACACACATTGGAAAATTCAAAATAATAACAGGAATATCTCAGGAATGGTTAATTTAATAAAAAAATGTATTTGACGTAAATTGTGTGCTTTAACTAGATCCAATTTGTGTGCACTAAGATTTTGTCCATCCCCTAGATTTACAAGTTATACAACAATTATTCAGAACGATGAGGTGTTCAGATGCCAATCCCAGAGAATTCAAGGTTTACTTTTCATTTGTCATGAAAGTATCTATAAATATATGGAATCTAAATTTTAATCATTTTTTAGAAAATAAAAATCTTCAAGAAATGTTCCATATAAAGGGGGAAGCTTAGAACGGGGAGATTTCTTGAAAATCATCATCCTTGAGTTGTGCTACACACACCCGCGCGCGCGCGCACACACACACACACACCAACCTAAGTATTCAAGTTCAGTGTCTTCCATGAATCTGACCAAAGATTTTCAAAAAACTCCCACAGCCCAAACCGGCCTTTACATGGAGGATTTTTGGTATTTTTCCTAAGTTAACCATTCATAACCATTTCATTGGTGTGAATTTTCTAACATGTTGTGAATTTATCATACATTTTTACTTTTGGTTAAGTATTTAAACATTGTATTTCATTCAAAAATGCTATACATTCTTGTAGACTCCTCAACATTTTTTTTAATTGCTCTACTACGTATAATAACTAGGGGAGGTATTGAACTCCACTCAAAAATTAGATTTCACCGTATATATTTTGGGGCCCATTGAACCAAACCCCTCTCACAGACATTTTTAGAAAGAGCTTTGTGTGCATGCGCGTCAACATGTATTTGTGTACACCATTACTCAAAACCCAAAAGACGCTTCAATACCAATGGAAACCAATACAATACCATCCATCTTCCAAGGATGCAACACGAAGAATTTTAGGAAATCCGTCCTGTAACCTAAACTATCTTTCACGTGTAACACTTTTCGAAAATGTGATTTTCTGAAAAATGCTCTAACGATTTTGATTAAAATACCATACATTTAAGACATTTTAATGACAAATGAAACGTTTATTTTGAATGTTTTGGGAATAGCCTTTGAAGTCCTCTTCATTCTAAATGTCTTTTGCACAATGTTTAAAGTATAAAAGATAGATAAAATCCTACTATACCGAAAAATTACTAGATCTCGTTAAAGTACACGGTTAACGTCGAATTTTTGTGCAGTTAACCATTTCCAAAATACCCCTTGTAACTGGTTTGAATTTTCCTGAACGTGTAGTTTTCTCAAATGGGAAGTCATTTTTTATCCCCTGCTCAAGCAAAGAGAGGGGAATTTATACCAACATATAGGGATAAGCTCTTAAAAGATTTGACTGTCATATAAGGCTATTGCATTCCCCTATTCCTATTGTAACTACAAGCAAAAATGTAATAAAATTATTTCTACGAAAAAGTTCATCTCCATTAACATGAAGTAGATGGACGAATAAGTTTTATTGGGAATAGTTTGTTGAATAAGAGTAAATAAATCGTGTGAATGTAACACATCAGGCGTTTCTTCAAGTGGAAATTGCTATTCCTTTCTCTCTTTTCATTAGATTTTTCTTTGTGTGTGTGTGTGTGTGTGTGTGTGTGTCTCTGTGTGTGTGTGTCTCTGTGTGTGTGTGTGTGTGTGTGTGTGTGTGTGTGTGTGTGTGTGTGTGTGTGTGTGTGTGTGTGTGTGTGTGAGTGAGTGTTCATGGAAAGAGAACAGTTTTAAAGCCATACAGCGATCGGCTTTACCGTATCAGCTTACTGTGTTCTACATATACCTGTAATGAAACGTGAAATGAAGGTTTATCTACATCAGGCATGGGGAAGAGGGTTACAGTAATGCAACCGAGTATTTACCCTCTCCCCTTACCAAACACATTGTTTACGACATACATGTCTGTACAAACAGGTAAGTTTCAAGGTATGCAGTGACGGATCCCAATAGAAACATGTATGTTGGTTTTGTGACTGCGTGATTGTGATTACGTTACGTGCTTTCTTTCTTTCTTTCTTTTTTTTGGGGGGGAGGGGGGCACAGCAAACACAAACTTTTATTACTCTCTCAACTATCTCAACTATTGTATTGGATCCAAAATTTTGAAGTCAAGATTTCTCCAGAAATATATGTTTTGAGACTCCCAGAATCAAAAGCAATAGAAGCATTATAAAGGAAAGGTCCGCGTGTGCTCGTATGTGTGTGCACCCTCGTGTTTCTACGTGTGTGTCTGTGAACAGCGGAAATCAAAAACGAAAAGTCAGTTAAAAACCAACTTGGCATTTATTCCAGTAATTGCTACACAAGGGAGCACGAGGCGCATAGGTATCGTCGCCTATAGGTACAGCTCAAAGAAACCACCGCTTGAAACCACCAAAGAAACCCAACAATCCGCTTTGAGACCACCTCAGCCCAACCTGTAGAGGTTAATGAAGAAAATAAAAGTAATATACCAGCCGACAGTGCAGTTTTATAAAGATAATACAACCCCGACGATATTGAAATATTTGGGGTATTGATTGATGCTCGAGAAATTATACCTTCCTTTAATGTGAACGTCTGCAGCAAGCTGATGAATATCGACAGAAACAATAAAGCAAATCAGCCTGTCAGCAGTAAAGGGTACGGTTGCCATCCTGTGATACCATTAATATGGTAGTTGAAAAGTTACTTTTTTCTTTTCTTTACATTTATAACATACATATTACATGAATCTTGTGTTATATTTTTTCCTTTTAGAAAATGTGTATGTACAACCAAACTGTTGCTAAAAATTAAGCTTTGTCGTCATGGCAGCCTTGTATTCAAGGAAGCATAAAATAAAAAAAAAATGTATTATATTTCAAGGGTGCAACACGAAAAGAATTTCTCCCCCCTAAACTACCCTTTACATGAAAATTTTTCAAACATTTTCTCAAAAATGGCTCTAACGATTTTGATTACATTGCAGTTTGTTTACGATATTTTTATGGCAAATGAAATGTATATTTTGAACTTTCTGGCTATAGCTTATATAGCCTGTTTATTCTTGATGACTTTCGTATAACTGGTTAAGCGTAAGAGATAGAGCAAATCATATTATAAAAAATGTAGATCTCACTAAAACACAAGTTATTTTCCAAATGCATCTCTTGCATTTTTGTTGTGGAGTTAACCATTTTGGAGATATTCCTTGTTATTTGGGTGAGTTTAGTTTATACTTAAACTTTTCTCAAATAGAAGATCGTTATTCATTTTTTTATCTTTTGGCCGTGCAAAGAGAGCGTAATTTCAAAGCTTTAAAAGATTTGATGATCCCTCAAGGCATACTGTATTTCCGTATTCCCCTTGCACCTACAAGAAAATTAGTAATAAGATAATTTCTGCAATTGTTTATCTGGACTAACATGAAGAAGATAGAGGAATAAGAGTTTGTAAGAATACTTTGTGCAAGATTAGAGGAAGTCGTGTGAGTACAGCATATTACATTTTTATCCATGTAGTACCAATAATTACATGAAGACCATGAAATCTATAACTACAAAGAAGTTGAGCCAAAACTGAATCATAAAAATTATAAATATCTGGTCGTTTCGTACTAACATACGAGTACTCAGTTCAATCATAGATAGAAACAAACTAGCCCTATACATCGTGTCCGAGTATAAAACGCATATGAATCCTGATCCATTACAAACATCCGTTATGTATGAATCTTTTCTTGTGTGCCAAAACTACATCGATGTTTCTCTCAAATAGATCTAACCAAAATTTTCTTATATATATGTGTAATTTGAATCATACTTAAATATGCAAGATTATTTTACGACCACTTGAAATTTAAAAATTTCATAAAAGCAGTCAATATTTTCATTGAAATAAATGTTCACGTTTTAAACAATCTATCTGTGAAAGTACTACTAAAATCTGGCATTTTTATCATATGAACCTTGAATTTTGAACTGATCATAAGAATGCGCCTAAATGTCACGTGCAGAGTTTAGTAGCGTAGAATCGTCATAAAGAAATTAATTTGCATTACAGTTATGAAAATAAAATTTGAATTTTATTAAAATTCTCCTTGTGGCGCACTGCTTGATATTTGATATTTACACGCTCAGGAAACATTTAATGCAGTATATATAAAAATTCTAAAATAGTTTTGCAGTTCACCATTAGTATTCCATTGTTGAAATTCACATAACAGTTGTACATATATAAACTGCACCGAAAAGAAAATTTTCATACAACTAAATGTTGAAAACACTTACTAAAGAAAAAGTAATTTAAACATTAATTGTTCTTTGGCTTTTTAAAACTAATTTCAATCATGCAGTACCGCGAGACAAATTTGGTTTAAAGTAAGGTCTATTTTCAAATTTCTTTGGAAGTATAAGTACAGCTAGCGAAGAATCCAGTTTATAAAATACTTTGAAATTCAGAGAACATGCTATACAACGTGTTACATTCAAATAAATCTCTCTACCTAGCATAATTTATTCTTATACCCCATCAACAATTTAATATTAAAAAATGTATTTTTCTATGTGCTCCGTGTCAATACAGATAAACGTTTACAGAAATGTTTTAGATATGTATTCTATTGTAGGTGTTCGTACAAGAAGATACAGAAGACCGAAGTGATTGTCGACTTGTTTTTAAAAAGCATGTCACTATATGTTCTTTTTGAAGTTCCATTATTTTCATTACATAACAGGAAACAGAAGGACGATGATTATTTCACTCTTAAAAAGTCGCATGCGTTGCATTCATATGATATTTCCACTCACTCTCCGACAAACTGTTCTTACAAAAGCTTATTGTTCTATTTCTTGTTAATGTAGATCACAGATGGGGAGAAGTGACACGTTGTGTCATTTCCCCTACATCGCAGTTTTAACCCGCCCACTCTGCCACACACGCCTAGCTATCAGGCCACGCCCCCCCCCCCTCCCGCTGTTATCTATCTACCTGTTATCAGAGAAACGGCCAGTCCCTCAAATTGTGTCAGTGGTGGAATCATGTCTCATAGTAAGTTAAAAGGATACTTTAAAGCCGAAGGAACAAAGTACTTTTAAGCTCCTGATTAAAAAAAAAATTATGTGTTTGCCCTCACAAGACTTTCTCTACTCTTGTACTAAGTATTCTAACAAATCCTTATTCCTGTATCTTCTTCATGTTAGCCGAAATAAAGCAGAAATTATCTTATTGCTAATTTTCTTGCAGATGCAAGAGGAATATAGTAGACTTTGAGTGATAGTCAAATCTTTTAAAGCTGGTCGCCATATGAAGGCTTTGAAATTTCATTCTCTTTGCACGGGCAAGGAATAAAACCGTGAATAACGACCTTCCATTTGATAAAACTTTTAAGTATTGCAAAACTCACACAAATAAAATAACAGGAATATCTCCAAAATGGTTCACTCCACAAACAAATGCATTGGGACATAATTTGTGTGTTTTAATATCTACAGTTTTTTGTTTTTTGATCTATCTCTTACGGTTTATCAGTTATGCAAAAGTCATAGTTATGTATGCTGAAAGTTCTGGATTATATTAACATTATGTATAATGAAGTGCACCGCATTCATTAATTTCCTCCGCAAAAATGCATTGCAAGTTTTTGAAATATTAATAGAGAACATTTAAGGAAAAGGATGGTGCAAGTAGAGGATGACGTCTGGACGCAGTGTAGCTACATTTTTTAACATTCTGTTAGCGTGTTTATTGTTCTCGTTTATTCAAATTCATTGACCTAGGTTTGATTAACCAGCATGACTAAAAGCATGACAGCCATATCCGAAGAGCTGTGAAATCGTAAATTTAACACTTGAGACAGAGAAGGACGTGACTAGATTTCCAATCAGCCTTTTCTAAAGCATGTAGCCCTGACACGGCATAACAAGTAGGATTTAGTTCACCCCCTCACTGTGGGGGTGAACATTCCTCCCTTTATATCACGCCCTTTTCTACGACTATGCGCCACTCATTGTCTTTTTCGGCACACGATGAAAGTACCACCATGGGTTGCAGTGGGGCAAAGCACGTGGGGGCGGCATCCTTACTTCTTAAAAGCTGTAATTTTAAAAATGAAGTTAATTAGTTATAATAATGATGTAATAAATAACAAATTTCAAGCCAAAGATGTTTGTTGCTCGTCATCGTAAGGTAAAAAAAAACATCTTATGTATTGCACTCACATGACTTTCTCTGCCCACTCTTCCATAAAATATTCGTATGCCTATGTCCCACGGTCCATCTTTTGTTCCAAAGCATTATGTACAACAAAAGTGCATCGTGAGACATCGAGAGTTGGATACAATTTTGTTCCATGCAATTTCTATCCTATTTTTTTATCCAACCTGTTTGTATACAATGCGATTGAGTTGCATCTAATTTTTTCATCCAACAACTTGAAAATAGGCCATCAGCATCTGTAACGTAACAATATGGCGGACAGCGCAGGCAACATGTAGTCAGCTGTTGCGATCCTACGGCTCGTGGCACTTTTAATGTGTTGGGTATTTTAATAAAACATTTAATTTTTTCTGGAATATTCAATAACGATTTTTCGTCCCCATTAACATATATTACTGAGGTGGTTATTAAATAGCTATAATTCATAAATAATAAGAAATTCAGTTAACAGTATGTTTACATTTTATGTTATGAAATGAGTTCAAATCTCTTGTCCATCAATTCTAAGATTAAAGCTATTACAATTGTTCCTTATCTCTTTCGCTTTTGTCTCACATTTGTGTCCTGGTGTGTAATTATGTCTTCGACACGATGTAAAAGGTTGAGAAATAAATTTTCGTCAATTCGTAGAAAATTGCGATGGTCTTCCGGGGCTCTAACCTCTATTCGTTTTGTAGTAGAACGCGACATACCTCGGCCCGTATCCTGTTCTCATAACCGTGTCCACCGTCTATTACTTCTGATACATCTTTTCTTCGCACTGAAACTTGTAGAAATATATCCCAAACCTATACTTAATATAGCAATCGCTAAATTAATATTTACGTCCGCCATGTTTATCTTGCACACTTGCTGCGTGAACTGTCATTTGTTTTGAACCAAAATGAATCATAGTGTGACAGACACAGTTTCTTTTACGTGCAATTCCATTGGATACAAAAAGTGAGGCCAAAACAGTTGGGTCGTGGGACACCGGCTTTTACGGTTTACCTGTCAAACAAAACTCATTTGGATGGAGGGGTCTTCATAGTTTATTTACAAATAAATTCAAGATATACATTTTATTTGTCATTAAAAATATATTAAACATATAATATTGTAATCAAAATCGTTAGAGTTCTTCTAAGACAACCAAAAATAACCATTTTTAACATAAAGAGGAGCTTGGAAGCGCCGGATTTTCTTGAAAATCTCCGAGTCGTATTTATGGAAGACGCTGAACTTAAATATCAGGATTGTTAATTTAATTTAGTTTTCGTTTACATGTTCATAGACACAGAGGCACAAGACAAACAGACTTACAGGCCGACAGTCACACACACATACACACACGCGCGCGCACACACACACACACACACGCACACACACACACACACATACACACACACACACACACACACACACACGCACACACGCACAAGAACCTTTTTCTGCTTATTCAGGGAGCCTCCAAACGTTTATTCCCCATAAAATCTCAGTATCGAATTTAAAGGTGGAATGCAATACTTTATCTACTTATTAGGAAGTTCGGGTGATATCGGACGGCGCAAGGTATCGAACAAGGGTAGTTTCTAACCTTGGGAATAGATGGCAGAATCGAGCGGCCAACTAAGGTATCTCTCATAGTGTCGCAAGCACAATGTTCACCATTTTGTGCTTCCTTCGTATTTCAACGACACGGAGTTAAGTTTTATTCAGGATGCAGTCAAGAAATGCAAGTGAAATTTCATTTTATGCATTTTACTAAATTCACTTTTTTTAGGTTTATGAACTGTGTACTTAAAATGCATTTGATTTGAAAAGTAATAACGTCAATCCTTCTTATGCATTAAGGCGTCGTTCGGCTGGTATCGGACACAAAACTGGCGGGTGGTAGCGGACAGTTCATTTTATGATTCATTATTTTTCTATTTTTTTTTTTTTTTTTTTTTTTTTTTTTTTTTTTTTTAGGTTTATTTAAGGTAAAGTGGGCAAGATACGGGGCCTTGGGTAGGAAGAAGCACAATATTGGCAGTACACAGTGTCAGAAAAATAGTCCATTCGAGAGGTCAGTGACAAATTCTCAGTTCCCAAAAGCACTTTAGGGGATCAAATTAAAGCTTTTGGAGATGGAAAGGGACGGAAATCGTACACCTCAAACAAAGGAATGTTTTACAGGACGTTCACGAATGAGCAAGAAAATGAAACATTTGGTGGATCTAGACAATCAACTCATGCCGTTAAATAAAATTCTGACTTCCGCTCCATACAAAGAACAAACGTAAGAAAAGCGAGACATAAATGGAAGAATAAGACCAAGCCGAAGGACAAGACCAAGAGTAAATCAGTTCGCACAATAAAGAAAGCACTTCATGTTAATGACAACACGAAGATGAAACTACTCACTGCATCATCTGTGGGGAAAATTTCAGTGAAGATTGGATACAGTGTGTCATGATTAGATCTATGAGAACTGTGCAGACCTTTAGAGGGACACTTTATTTTATAGCTGTGATATTTGTGCAAAGACCAAAAACCATGAATATGGACATTATACATTAAACTGCTACAAAATAAAACTGTCCGATACCATCCTTCAGTTTTAAAATACATGGAAATGTAGCTTGTTATTAATATGAAAATTGTGAAGCGGTAATTTTCCTTATTCAAAGGAGAACCTAATGTATATAAGGGTTGAGATTAACAATAATGTGGAAATCTTTAATATAACTTCTTCCAGTAAATGTTGCAGGATAAAAACCTTAACCGTACTACGTCAACCGAACTTCTCATAGGTAAACAGTAAAAAGTGCATTTAAAATTCAAATCAATAAAACCGAATATTGACCCTCCATAACAAATATTTTACATAAGCTGTAGGCTTTAAGAAATCCATATTTTTTATGCAGTAAGAGTTGGCCTCTTACGGTTTACCAATAATTTATACAAAGCTCATTCAGAGTGAAGAGGACTTCACGGGGTATTCGTACAAAATTCAAGATATACATTTTATTTGTAATGAAAAAATTTCCTGAACATCATCATAACAATCAGTTTCTAGAAAAGGGTTGTAGTAAATTGCCTCGCATCGCTGGAAGATGCTTAAACAGCTCACTTTAGTTACTGGAATAACAGGTAATTTATGGAATATAATGCAACAGTACTCGATATTAGGGCGAATTTGTTTTAAAGAGGCCATCAAGGCTAAGGGATGAGCACCCCAGTTTCCTGCAGAAAGAAATCTGAAGATATTGAACCTGATATTTAATCAATGGTGACGTTCTTAAAATGATGTTTGCAGAGCAATTTTAACAGTTTTGCAAAAATAAGTTTGGAAAACTTAATGGTTTTTTTTCTCAGTAGCTATGAGTAGGACAAGGTTAGAGAGGTAGAATCAGACTCAAAAATGTAATGTCATAGCCGGGATTTGAACCTCGGATCTTTTCATTGATTGAGCTTATAGATGGTTAAACTAGTGGCTGTTAGGATGTATTACCTCGTATGAATTTGAGATCTCCTTGTTGTTTACCGGGACAAATGCGAATGTTTGTATAATTTAATGTCGTCGCGACATATTGCCATGGTAGCTTAGTGATTAGAGCAACCGGACGGAGACCGGAATATCCGTGGTTCGTATTGAATTTTTCAGTTATACCTTTCCAACAATAAAATTGTTTCGGAAATATAATCTTAAATCAGAAACAGGCTTTCCTTTTAAAATAAATCCATTCAGATTTGCAAACATTTATTTCCAAACCAAAATCATTAAAGAAACGTATACCTACATTCCTTCAAGAGTTAAAGTAAGATTTGCCTTCTGAGAGCCATTTGTGTGATGTAGATGAGTAAACTAATAGGCATTCGCAAAAGAAAATTCTTAAAATGTCTTACTAAAGAAAATATGAAGGTGAGAAATATAAATGGCAAAATGGGACATAAAATGGGACTAAGTGCGTGTCTCTGGGGAAGTTCTACATAACATTGTCTGTTCACAGATTTATTGAATATGGGTGAAAAAGGACTACCTATTTGAGAAAAGAGTGATATAAAGGAATTATAGATCAAATCCTTTTTTTTTTTTTTTTTTTTTTTTTTTTTTTTTTTTTTGTCTTTTTTTATCTGCAGAGGTAGCCGAACAAAATCACAAGCCTGAACTATAAGCTTGGATCACCCTCTCTTTACCCTTTCTTCTATATGCACGAAGATGGTGACTAAGCTGTACGTGGTTCTTGTCCTGCTCTAAAATCATACTATTGCTTCTATAGCCAAATGACATATATGTAGAGAACAAATACATAACAGTATGCTCTTTAGTTATCAAAAGTATTATCATAAATTGAATATAACACTTTATGGTCTATATATTTCTTTTATATTATTGCTTTTTATAGTATATCTAAAATAAAAGAAATAATACAATAATGATTAAAGCTAAAATTCTATGTCGAGGCTTCAATGGAAATACCTGTTAGAAGGTCTCCGAATAAAATACAGGAAATATGAGAGAAGCATAAGAAACATAAATGAAAAACTGTGTTGCATTTACTTGACTCTAGCCATGCTGCTGCAAACTATCCTTGCAAGGGCTTATTTCTCCATCCACTTCATGTTAATCCAAATACTTAAACGTTTACAGAAAGTGTTATTAGACATTTCGCTGTATGCACAGAGAGAAGCTGAAGTGATAGTGAAAAACTTCCTGGCTTTAAAATTCCATAATCATTCATGCCATTGTATCGGAAGAAACAACTAACGGTGACAGTCACTCATAAAATAACAAAGGTATCGAAAATTCAAATCCATAATAAGGAATATCTCGGGAATGGTTAATATCACAAAAACGTTTATAATATAATTTGTTTTTTTCTAAAGATATATAGATTTTTGTTTGGTAAATGTTGTCTATATCTTATAGTTTGCCAGCTATAAAAAATTGTATAAAAGTATTTCAGAGCGGCGAGGACTACTTACAGAAAACTTGAGATGGGTGTATATTTTATTTCCTATGCGTATATCTTAAACATATGCTATTTTGTTCAAACTCGTTGGTCATTTCTGACAAAATAAAAAATATTGGAGATGATTTGGCGAAGGCGGAATTTTTTGAAAATCATAATGGTGTATATGTGCGAGTTGTTGAGCTAAAATGAAAAGTTCGGTATTTATTCTACAGATAGACACACAAACACGCACGCGCACATACACTTGTCTAGAAAAACTTTTTATGAATTCAGAGACATTAAAACATGCATTTTGGTGAACCCTTTATATCGAAGTTTTGGATGTAATGTAATACTTTGTATATTAACTTAAGTATCAGAAAAATAAAAATAAATGTAAAATGACTACTAAATAAAATTTATATGCGTATAGATACATTAGAGGATGTAAAGTGACTTTCCTTGAGTGTAAGATTTAAATGCGTTTGCGATTTGTTTTATTGATCTAGACGATTTTTATGTTTGATCCTCTTTATAATTGAAATTGCGTACATAACAAGCTATTCTTAGTAAGGGATGAATAATGCTCTGATATTCATGCAAAAGTACGTGAACGTTTGGCAGAGCGGCTGACTACCTCAACCGCCCCCCAACAGTCCTCAGAGTACCGGAAATGCTGCATAGGCTATAAGTGACTTTTGGTATTGGAATAACCATCGACGGTAGAGTAATCGATCAGATAAATACAATAAGTGACACTTTGTAACGTCTCTTGGTCCCATAACTATTTAATAACATGAGGACTAGATAGTTTGTGTATAATGTAGAAACCCTTATTTATCAAAAGAGGTGCAACTGGTCAATATTAATATGCCTCACTCCCAGGCCACCAAGTTAACCTCTTTGGAAAATATAAGACCATCGAGAAAAATGAAACTTCCAATTCTCAATACAAAATATCGGTTCACTGATTTCTAATATTGGTAATTTTCTTTTTATACACATATTTAGCCCTCTCCACTAATGCACTAAATATAGCAGAAATACAAAGGAAATAAGGTAGAAGTTTATTATAAGGGTTACCTGAAGGTTTTGGCATCCAGAAACATCAATGGATACATCTATGGAATTAGAATAAAGGTTATTCAGACGTTCTGATACTGTTTCATTACAAACACATCTGCAGTACTTGATAACTGGCAATTAAAGAAATAAATAAGCATACGATTCGTGTCGTTATAAACTTAAACGATTGTAGCTATTTAAACTGTCTTCTGTTTGCTTGAGTGAGTGAGTGAGTGAGTGAGTGAGTGAGTGAGTGAGTGAGTGAGTGAGTGAGTGAGTGAGTGAGTGAGTGAGTGAGTGAGTGAGTGAGTGAGTGAGTGAGTGAGTGAGTGAGTGAGTGAGTAGAGAGTGGGTGAGTGAGTGAGTGAGTGACTGATCGACTGAGTGAATGAGTGAGAGAGTGAGGTTGTTTAAGAACCGTCGACAACTAGGTTATTAGGGCCTTTAGATTAAGTATTATATTATGACCTACTATTCGCACACTTTATCTTGAGGTCACAGATTGCGCTGCTGTAAAAGACAGCAACAGGTATGTCGATAATAGCTAATCAAAGGCACTAAATGGAAGTATGACGTACGATTACAGTAAACAGAAAGAAAAAATATTTATTTATTTTTTATTTTCATCCAGTTTCACGGGTGCATTGCCTGAATATTGAGGAAAAACAAAGATTTTGCAACAGAAAATGCACAGACTTCAAAAATAGTCTGATATGGTACAACGAGGACGATGAAATTTTGAGTGACCTCATTGGAGGCCTTCACGTAGGCTCTTAGAGCCAAATGTACACATATGCGGAAACAAGATTCAAGATTCGGAAGCGCAAAGGAGTAAATTCAGAAGTGGTAACGACCTCTCGTGATAGAAAAGAAAACGAAAGAAGGGCAACATTGAAGCATATGCCTTAGATTAAACCAGGATACCTTTAAAACACACAACACGAAATATTTAGAAAAGGCTAACGCTGGGGAAAAATCTGATATGTTACACTCACATTTACTATTCTTACAAAATTTACTTCTATATCTTCTTGTTAGTTGAGATAAACATTTGCAGAAATGATCTTATTATCTTCTTGTAGGTACAAGGAGAATATCGGATTACAATAGACTTTGAGCGATAGTCAAATCTTAAAAAACTTTCAAATTCTGTTCTCTTTGTACGGCTAATATATAAAAAATGAAAAACAATGTCCCATTTGGCAGAAGTATAAGTTCTCTAAAACTCACGCAAATAAAAAGGAATATCTCCGAAATGGTTCAGTTTGCAAAAAAAAAAAAAAAAAAAAAAAAAAAAAAAAAAAAAAAAAAAATTATTTCGACGTAAATTGTGTGTTTTAGCAAGATCTCCATTTTTGTACGGTAAGATTTGGTCTGTCTCTTACGGTTTACCAGTTATGCAAAAGTCATCCAGAGTAAATAAGGCTACAGGGCTATAGTCAGAAAACTCAATATATACATTTCATTTGCCATAATAATATCTCAAATATACGGCATTTTAATCAAAATCTGAAAAGCCATTTTCCAGAAAATAAAAAAATTTACATGTAAAGGGTAGCTCAGGTTGGAGAAATTATAATCAAAATCCTCGTGCCGCACCCTTGAAAGACATTAAACTTAAATACAAACTTTTCGTATTTGAGTTAAAATGTCCACAGACTGACACACAAACACACACACACACGGATCTTTTTCTAAAAATGCTTTTTTGGGGTTCAGGGAGCCTCAAAAAGTATATTTCCGGTGAAATCTCGACATAGAATTTTTGGGTGGAATACAATACTTCCTCTACTTAAGTAGTAGAGAAAGTAAAAATTGTTTTAGCGAGCGCAGTTTTTCTCCTGAAGGTATTTTTGTTGTTCTTATGATTTCCTAACTGTCCAAAATATATGAAATACATAGAAATTAAGAGAATTTCACAGGCTATCCACAAAATGTTCAAGATGTGCACTTTATTAGGCATGCAAATATCTTAAACGTATGACACTTTAATCGAAATCGTTGGAGGCATTTTAGAGAAAACTATAAATAAGGAAAAATGTTTCATTTAAGAGGTAGTTTTGAGAGGAGGATTCCTTTGAGAATCTTTGCCTGGCATAATTAAACAGTGTACACTCAAATATGAACTTTCGGCTCTTCGATTTTCCGCTTTGGATTATGCTGTTCACAAGCACGCGTGCACGTGCACACACACAAAACAAATCATGCACTAATATTCTACGGCCCCTTTCCCTGCATGTTTGTCTGATATTGCACATAAGACATAGAAAGTTTAGCGCCTACAGATGTATTAAGAGTGTCTATGAAGGTGATATGTATGGTTTACGGAAATTCCCAACTGCCAAGCTAACTGTGAATAGCCAGCATTAGCTGGCATATCTCAAGGAGTGGAAAATTATTTGCTTAGCTTGTGAGTGTCTGGCGCTACATTCCTCTAACCTGGACGCCGTCTGGAAGCCACGCCTAGGATCAAGCTACAGGACATACTGATACTTGTATCACATGCCTTTTCACATTCACTTATTTCATGCTTTAAGTTTTGTGCTCTTGAGGAGTCATATATGGTTATCCTGCTTCAATGTTTATTAGCCTTGCGTTTTTATAACTTACACAAATGACAAGGAATATCTCCGAAGTGGTTCACTCTATCAAAAAAGATTTATTTGGACATATATTGTGTGTTTTAGAGAGATCTACATTTTTGTGCAGTAAGACTTGATCTATCTCTTACGGTTTACGAGTTATTCAAAAGTCATCCAGAGTAAATAGGACAATATAGGTTATAGCCAGAAAATTCAAAGCAAACATTTCATCTCTCATAAAAATATCTTAAACATATGTCATTTAATCAAAATAGTTAGAGCCATTTTCAAGAAAATCAAAATTTTCTAAAATTGTTCCCTGTAAAGGGTAGTTTAGGGTGGAGGAATTTCCTTAAAAATTTCGTGTCGCTTCCTTGAAAGACATCAAACTTAAATACCAACTTTGTTTTTAACCGACTTTTCCTTTTTACCTTCTCTACTGGTAAGTAGGGGAAGTATTGTATTCCACCTAAAAATTCGATGCCAAGATTTCACAGAAAATATATGTTTAGAGGACCCCTGAATCCAAAAAAAAAAAAAAAAAAAAAAAAAAAAAAAAAAAAAAAGCATTTTTAGAAAAAGGTCCGTGTATGTGCCTGTTTCTCTGTGTCTGTGTGTCTGTGGACAGCATAACTCAAAAACGAAAAGTCGGTTAAAAACCAAAGTTGGTATTTAAGTTTAATGTCATTCAAGGATGCGATACGAAGATTTTTAAGAAAATAGCCTCACCCTAAACCACTGTTTACAGGGAACATTTTTCGAAAATTTTGATTTTCTTGAGAATGGTTCTAACGATTTTGATCAAAATGCCATATGAGATACTTTGATGACAAATTCAATGTATATTTGAATTTTCTGGCTATAGCCCCTGTAGTCGTATTTATTCTGGACGAATTTTGCTTAACTGGTAAGCCGTTAGAGATAGACCAAATCATACTAAAAAATGTAGATCTTGCTAAAATACACAATTTATGTGTCAATAAATTGTCTTGTAGGGTGAGCCATTTCGGAGATATTCCTTGTTATGTGTGTGAGTTTCTGAAAACTTAAAACTTCCGTGAAGTGGAACATCGTTGTTCATTTCTTATATGTTAAGTGTGCAAAGAGAACGGAATCTCAAAGCTTTAAAAGATTTGACTATCGCACAAAGGCTACTGCATTCTAATATTCCCCTTGCACCTACAAGGAAATAAGCAATAAGATAAATTGTATAAATGTGTATTTCAACTAACACGAAGGTGAGTGAGTGAGTGAATGTGTAGGGTTTAGCGGCCCGTCGATAACGAGCTCATTTGGGCCAACACGAAGAAGATATAGGAATAAGAGTTTGTAAGAATGGTTAGTACGAGAGTAGAGAAAGTCATGTGAGTGCAACACATCATATTTTTGAGTTATGCTGTCCACGGGCTAACACACCCACACACACATATACACACACACATATACACACACACAAACACATGGACCTTTTTCTAAAAATGCTTGTTTTATTCAGGGGCCCTCAGAACATATTTCCGGTGAAATCTCGACATCGAATATTTGGGTGGAATTATGTACTTCTTTTACTTACTATACGTAACAGAGGAAGTAAAAATCTGAAGACATACCCACATTCACATAACTTTCCCTAATCTTTCACAGATATCCCGTGCGGATTTTACTATTAATATAAAAGGTTATTTTTGCATCCACTTTACGTCGCAAGATGTGGCAAATAGTATGCGTTTATCAGTTTGTTTGTTTGTTTGTTTGTTTGTTTGTTTTTTTTTTGTTTTTTTTTTTTTTCATGAGCTAGCATGCTCTTTCTCCTTCCTCTCCCTCTCTCTGTCTCACTGTATACATAACAGAGAGGGAGAGAGAAATAAGAGAAGTTCTAAAGTGGCATTAAACCTAGGGTTCACCCCTTCAAAAAGATATGTGCGAATACCTACTTCGAAAATGCTAATCTTGCAAGAAAGTTATTTTACATAACTTGCATATTTCAATCTGCAATTGTCCTGCAGTATCCATTTCTTACGGTTTCCCAGTCTTATAAAGCTAAATGAAACATCGTAAGATTGAAGATTTCTTAGAAAATTCACGATGTATATTTTACTGTCGTTTTAATAAACAGAACACGATGTTTTAATGAAAATTGTTAGTCATTTGTGAGAAAATAACGAAATATTTTTGTCATGGCTTTCGGTAAATCTTCGCACTGCCTACTTTCTGGATTTGAGTACAAAAAGTTTCGCATTTATCCAACTTTGGGTTTATGGATTATGCTGTTGTTCTCTCTTTCTCTCTCTCTAGGCGCGCGCGCGCACACACACACACACACACACACACACACACACACACACACACACACACACACACACACACACACACACACCAGACATGCTCGCGTTTATTACTATCGAGATTATGGATGTAATACAGCACTTACCCTACCTATAAAAGATAAAATTTAGAGAAAGAGGTTTCCATTCCCCGGATGCTGTCCTCCGTGGTTTAGGGGTTACATGCTAGCCTCTGGTTCCCAAGGTTGCGGGTGCAAACCTGGCGGAGGGCGATGGATTCTTTCACGCATTTGAAATAGCTTCCTTCGGAAAGTTAAGTAAAGCCAATGGTCCCGTCTCGTAGGTTTACGGCACGTAAAAGATCCTCAAGTCTATAAAGAGGCGTCTGAGCAAAATTTAGCAGTCTTTAATGCCCAATATGGAATAGAACACTCAGAGCCTAAGCAGTTAAAGGACATCCATGAATAGAAATATATTTCTTTTAAAAGCAATATTCCCAGGAGTTGAATACGGTTCGTCTATTTTAAACCATCATTCAGCTTGTCTGCTTACGTATTTACACTTTTATAACATCTTTGGGAAAGCTGTTGTCATGAAGACAATGATTTTCTCTCCTCTGCACCTTCCAGACTTCCTGTTTGCTCGCGCACTGCATCGAAGACGAAGGTTAGCTGCTCCACTCCTCCTGGGTGTGTTAATTGAATGAAAATGTCTGTGATCCCAAGGTTTGTGTTTATTATCTCATTTGTTGTCTGTCCTTTTGAATGGTATATGCATCTTTGAATTAATGTTAAACACCTTAGAATATAAAACAACTTTAAACTTGTTCTTGGAAGCATTATAGCTCTTACAACCAGAACAATGACGTATTCTTCATACTTTCTTTACTGTTAATATATGTATAGTAAGTAGAGAAAGTAGCACATTCCAATCAAAAATTGGATACTGATATTTCAGTAGAAAATTACTTTTTCTCAGAGGTATCAGTATATATGTGCGAGTGTGCACATGAATGTGTCCGTGAACATCGTAAAATGAAAAAGGAAAAGTCGGTTAAACACCAAACTTGCTATTCAAGTTTTAGCATTCTCCAAGGATACAACTCCAAGATTTTCAAGTAAACTCCCCCACTTCAAACTACCCTTTTAATGGAAATAGTTCATTATTAGATTTTAATTAAAAGTGACTAACGGTTTCGAGTAAACTACACATTTAAAATGTTTCCATGGCAAATAAAATGTTTAAGTTGAATTTTCTAAGAACAGCCTGTAAAGTAGTCTTCATTCTGAGTGACTGCTCTTTAATGGGTGAACCGTAAAGGATAAACAACATTTGCTCCTAAAAATGTATATCTCGTTATACTACACAATGTATGTGAAATACACATTTTGAGAAGTTAACCATTCCTTCTTATTGGTTTAAATTTTCAAATACTTATAATTTTCTGAAATAGTAGGTTAATATTCATTTTTACATGCTCTTTTCGTACTTACAGTAAGTGCGGGAAATACTGTATTCCACCTAAAAATTCTATACCTAGATTTTGCTGGAAATACCTGTTTTGAGATTCCCTGAAACCGAAAATCAAAAGCATTTCTAGAAAAATATCTGTGTGCATTGCACGTGTGATTCTGTGTCTGTGAACGTCATAACTAAAGAACGAAAATTTGGTTGAATATCAAACTTGGTGTTTTACTTCCAAGAGAGTGGCATCCAGATTTCGAAAACCATCCTCCCATTCCAAACTGCCCTTTTCCTGAAAGTGTTTCCAAAATTTTTATTTTCTCAGGAATGGCGTAAGAATTTCAAGTTACCACATGTTAAAGAAATGTTCATGATGAATGAAATGTGTAGCTTGAATTTTCTGGGAATAGCTAATGAAACACTCTTCATCCTGAATTACTTTTTAACTTCAGTAAGAGATAGATAAAATCTTATTGCACAAAAATGTAGATCTCATCAAAGCAAAATGTAAAATACATTTTTACAGTTGATCATTTGGGAGATATTCTTTGTTAATGGTTTGCATTTTAAAATAATTTTTTCTCAAGCAGGAAGTCGTTCTGGGTTCTCTCTCCCTTCCTCTTTCTCTCCTTATCTCTCTGTCTCTCTCCCTTCCATGCAAAGAGCGGGTCTTTTGATCGCAAGGTCGCGGATTCAATCCTGGGCTAGACCGAGAGCGTAATAGCCAACAGTCAGTGGATTTATCGGCATGTAAAATAACTGTGGGACAAAATTCCGGCACACCGGAATATGAGCCTGGTGATTGAGAGCTTCGTTAAAAATGATATATTTATTTTATTTAAAGAAAACGCACTTTCAAAACCATCACATAATAGCCAGCTCTTAAGTTTTGACTATCTGGTAAAGACTGCTGTATTCCCATAATCCCTTTGTACCGACAAGGAAATATGCAATAAAATAATTACTGCAAACGTTTATCTCGGTTAACATGAAGTAGATAGTGAGTAAGAATAGTTTGTAAAAGAACGAGTAGAGAAAGTCATTTGGGTGCAACGAACAAGTTTTTCTTTCCCGTCGCCATGCGAAGAGCGTGGAATGTATCCTACAAAGAAATAACCAAATACGTTATTATAGTTTACTATAATATATATTTATTAACAAGAAGCAGATCCAATAATGCGCCTTTGTGAAACTAGTTTGTAAAATAATGAGTAGAGAAAGTCATGAGAGTGCAGCATACCAGATTTTTACTTTCCAGCACCTCTACTAAGATTAAGGAAATATTAATCTCTATCCAAATTTTGATAGCGCAATTCCAGCAAAACTTCATGCTTTCTATCCCCCTAACGCCAAAATGCCAATTTCAATAAAGCACCAGTAGGTATGTAGTGAAGCTTGTGTACGCCATCATTGTTAAAGTGCGAGAATTTTGGAAAAGTCGTTCAATCGCCAGCTTAAAAATGCATAAAGCTGAAAATGCTTGCTGATTTCCCTTTCCTTGCCCTCTTTCTTTACCTGAAAAGGTTTTTTCAAAATT